>JASKGO010007641.1:0-12216 GCA_030556065.1 Holobus sp. GC000080 | reverse complement strand
GCCGTGGGGGGCAGGGGGTGACTGTTACGCCATAACGAAATATTCCAATAGATTCCCTAACAACAAAAATTGCCGTGTCTCAGGGATTTTTCTTAAAATGAGTAGTTTTCATGTTATTCCTGCTGGACACTTTTCGCTGGGACACCCTGTATGTATCTACAGGGTGGCCATTTTCTCAACCTATACATATGAGTAACATCTACATTTTTAACGACAGAGATTCGGTTAAATGGTGCAAAAATGAGCAGAATTTTACCAGCAAAATTATAACCGTTTGCAAAAGTCAGATGTGACTCCTGTTTCCCGAATTATCCCAAAAGTAACAATTATTGGAAACCATCCGATTTTTGTAATTAGATATAAATTGAGCGAAAAATTCAGAATATTTTTGTTCATTCAACCAAATCTCTATCTGTAAAACTGTAGAAGTTAGCCATCAACAAGATGAGAAATTGGCCAACCAGTTAGTAACCTAACCTAACCCTAAAAAATCAAATAACGCAACGGGATGTGTGGCCATCTTAAAAACCATTATTAGTATGAATACAATTCGTGACAAAGGGAAATTTTGAAATTAATTTTAAATTTATAGCATGATTTGAAATTAAAATAGGATTTCAACGACGGCATTTAATCAATCACATACAGTACAAAGCAAATTCAAAACAAACAATTAGAGCAAAAAGTACATGTTCACTAAAAATGACCAATTAATAAATATCCGTCCCTTAAAGGCTACAAACAACAATCAATTAAAATGTTTTTAATTGATATGCGCATGTTATGCGTTTCTTTATGGTAAACAAATTTCGATGGCTTTTAATTAATAAATTAATTAATACACAGAGAATATAAATGAAATTGCACTTTTGCGGTTTTTCATCAAGAGCGCGTACCTCCAACCCGGGGGATGCCAAGCACCCACACGCATAGCCAAAACAACAAAACCGAACATGTCCATACAAGAACATACACACACACACACACACACACACACACACACACACACACACAAACACACACAAACACACAGACATATCCAGATAGAGTGAGAGAGAGAGAGAGAGAGAGAGATATATGAATGTGTGCGAGTAAGATAGACATGCAGTACAATCGTTGTTTGTAGCGGGTATTGTTTTAATATAGTAGAAAAGGAATTTCGTAATTAATTATTAGTTCGGTGTGGCTAGGTTTTAGTGTTAAATTTATGTGAATACCTTTACGAGTTAATATCCCCCCATCCTGCTCTGAAAGTTCTTCGTTTCACCAGTGCGCATCTCTATACACCGATGTGTGGATCCCTTCTAGCTCCAGAAGGAACCACTACTGACCATTAAACAATGGGGAAATCTATGAACTATAGTATCGTACAGGATGTCTCAAGAACCATCTTTAATTAACCAAAAACACAAATACTATCAATTTAAAGTTAGATTTTGTGGTTTATATTTTCTTTTCAATTTAAAATAACTTTATATACTTTTTTCTAAGAGCACAATTTTGGTTGCTTTAAATGATTAATTTTGCTTGAATATTAATGATAATAATTCTAATTTGGAATTGCACCTTGAGTTCTATGGATGCAAGACTAAAGATTTTACCTTTGCTGCCAAAAAATTCAATGAGCCAAATTTGGGTTATTTTAAATGATAAATTTTGATTAAAAATTAATAATATGATTTCTAAATGGGAATTACTTCTTCTATGAGTTCTATGGATATAAAAAACTAAAGATTACTAAAGCTTTTCTAACATTATGAAAATATTTTTTGTGGTTTTTTAAAGACTGTAATATGACTCACAATCGTATTACGATTCGCATTTTCAAAAAAAAAAAAACAAAAAAAATAGGAGCTACTGATTCCTCAGATTTTTTTTTATTTTTACTATATTGATTTAAAATTATATACTTCCTCCTTTATGTTTCAAATGGTAGTCAACTTAACTTGCTTGTTATATCTTGATAGATAAATATATCAATTTGAACAATTTATATTGACTTTTTTTACAATTTGCATAATAACTGCAGTAAAATGAATTAAATTTTTCCGTGCCAAATTTGAGAAATTATCAAATACTAAATTTAATAAAACTACTTTCTAACAAATGTTAACGACAAAATTTTATTTAAATAACAAACAAAATATAGAAAATATTCAGAAAAGCTGAAGTGAAGGCGCCGGTAATAGAGCACTTGTGGACTTGTAAAGCCATCACACTGACTATTTCAATATTAAATGTTAACATTTCCTACGACCAAACTGTTAATACTTCAGATATCTGTGTTGTCCTGTATATACTTACTACCTACCTACATATACTATACGAGTAGGTACAATATAGAATTAGGAGGAATATTTGTTTACCGCATATATGCGACGAGAGACGTAACTAATTTGCCTAATTGAAGAATGATGACTAATGACGTCCCATTTTGAAACGAAAGTCCTGTACCATTGTAATTGGTTGTAAATAAGATAGACATACATATACATATGTGTGTGTGTGTGTGTGTGTGTGTACGCAAACAGTGGCATCCACGCATGGACAAGTCATCGGTGCTGCGGCGGCGTTGTGTTCGATGCTAATTTTGTGTATTTTTTGTTGTGTCGTACATTACGCAAAGGGGATTTTCGAATAATAAAAACAACAGCGACAAAAAACGCCGCGACGTGTTTTGTTTTTATTTTATGCGCGAGGGTCTCTCTAATAATGGAAGCGGCGAAATTAGAATGAATTACCGTTGGGGATAATTCGTTTTATTTGGTCGACGCACGAAGTATACTGGGAGTATGTGTGCGGTTGTGTGCGCGTGTAAGGACCCAATTTAATGAATATCCGCGGCGACAATTACGTGCTAATAATCATCACTTACCTACCGTTAGTCAGCCAGTTCCGGCCCATTCCTATGTGGACCAGCTTTTTAGGTGGTTTTTTGCAGAAATTCACCACGTACTCCATTTGGTTGCAGTGCAGTTCGATGTATTGGAGGCCGCGAGGTAAAACGGATCCGGGGACGTCCGTTAGCCAATTCGCGCACAAGATCAGGATACGTAGGTTTCGGAATTTCAGTAGTTCCGTATCCAAAAAAGTCAACTGTGAAATAATTTTAAATTTTACTAATTTTTACTAGTGATTTTATTTTTTTTATTTTTTTTTTAGCTGTATTCTGTTTTCTTCAACCCTATAAATGCTTTTTTGACGAGATTTTTTTCAAACTTGTAGATATTAATAAAATCAACATTTTGTTTTAGTTAAATTTTTTGATTTTACTTTTATTTATGGCAGGAAAAATTTAAACATGTTTTTGTTTTTCCATAGAAGTGATTTTCTTTAAATTTTGCTTTAAATTTTAAAGGAAATTGAAAATATTGCTTAATTATTTATATGTATTTAAAGAGGAATATTTGTTTTGCTAAAAGTAAAAAAGAATTTAAAAGAAAATTAATTTTTAAGGGTAGTTTTCATTATCAAAAATTGATAATTTTTTTTCAACCCTTAAAATATTTGTCGATTTCAACACCCTATTTCTTTTAAACTAAGGTTTATATATGAAAAAGTTATTGAAATTAAATGTAGAGAATCTAATACTCTTTACAACAACAAGTTTTTACAATATTTAAAAAAAAAATCGAAAATTTTCGAAAAAAACTGATTTTTTTATCAAAATTTCATAATCATCTGATTCTTAAAAAAAAAACTTTACAAGCTAATAGATATTACTAAAGAAAAAAACATTTTAATTTAGTACATTTTTTAGATTTCATTTTTAGTATTGTCAGAAAACCATTAAACGTGATTTTGTTTTCCGTAAATGTGATTTTCTTTAAATTTTGCTTAATATTTTTTAGAAAATTTAAAATTTTGCAAATCATTTTCTATGTCTCTAAAGAGGGATAATTGTTTCGTTAGAAATAAAAAGGAATTAATTAAAAAGTTCATTTTTAAGAATAGTTTTGGCATTTTAAAGTTGATTAATATTTTTAATCCTTAAAATATTTGTCGACTTTAACACCCTGTATCTTTTAAGCTAAGGATTATATAAGAAAAAGGCAATTAAATAAAATGTAGAGAAATTAATACTCTTTGCGACAACAAGTTTTTACAATATTTTTCAAAAAATCAATTTTTCAATCTATTTGTCAAAATTTCATATTGGTCTGATTTTAAACAAACTGTCCCAACTTGAAGGTATTACTAAAAAAAATTGTTTTAATAAAAGTTTTCGATTTCTCTTTAAGTTATGTCAGGAATAAATTAAACGTGTTTTTGCTTCCCAAATAAGTGATTTTCTTCAAATCTTGCATTATATTTTTTGGAAATTTAAAATTTTGCTCATCCTTTTATATATATTTCAATAGAGGAATAATTGTTTTATTAGAAACAAAAAGAAATTATAAAATAGTTAATTTTTAACTGTAGTTTTGGTGTATTAAATTTGATTAATATTTTCAACCCTTAAAGTATTATTCAACTTTAACACCCGGTATCTTTTAAACTAAGGGTCATTTATAAGAAAAAGTTAGTTGAATAAATTGTAGAGAATTTAATACTCAATAAGATAATAAGTTTTTATAATATTTTCGAAAATTTACAAAAAAACAGATTTTTTTAATCGAAATTTCATAATGATCTGATTTAAAACAAACTTTCAGAACTTGTTGATATTACTAAAAAACCACATTTTATTTTATTAATTTTTTTGACTTTACTGTTATTTTCTTCAAAAATTAATAAAAAAAAATATATCATTACCGGTATATCGACAAATTTCAAAGCCAAAATATTTCCGTACAAGTAATCAAAGTCGATGACTTCCCTCTCCGCAACCGCTTTCACGAGTAAATCCTTTAAATCCAACGCGAAATTGTTATCTTCTTCTAAATGGGCCAAACGATCGGCGGTGAATGTTTGATGGTCGTAGTTAAGCATGGCCAGCTTATTGTCATTGAGGAAATAATCTTGATGCTGGCGCGGATTGAACCGATTCAAAAACATTCCGAACAACGATCTCTTGAACTTAACCTCCGAGAGTAATTTAAAAGGGATTTGGCGACCTTGGAAGAAGTGGCGAACGTATCCGGGGCGCTCCTTGAACGCTCTCTCGCACGCGGACCATTTCAAAGTGCGAAATCGCTCGTTACGCACTTTCTGCACTTCGCATGGATCATCAATGGCCACGTATTCCAATTCGGTCATTACTTCTGCGTTCAGTCACGCAATATTTACTACACAGTATATTCATCAACCGAAAAACAATGCGCACAACTGACACAAACGATCAAAAACCGCAGATAAGACACTGCGACATTTGACGTTAAAGTAATTTGATGAGATAGCACCCTATAAAAAGCATTTATTTATTATTTACACCCTCCCTGTGTTGGAAATGCTGATCGTATCAGCGATTCGGTACTCATTATCATATAACTAGAAGAGAAAATAAAAAAGCTCGCTTTTTTCCTCGCTCGTTTTTTTATCGGATGCTGATTTGGCAAATTTACTCAATCTGTCTACTTAATCTGTGGCATTTACACATCGTGGAAGGACGTTAGCGATAATCCGGACCCCTAAAATAGGAGGTCCGAACGGGAGACGACGAAAAAAAAAAATACTATCACATTGGGGTTGACTTCTTTAGTTCTCTCCAGTCTCCACTACTACTGCTGGTCATTACGAAACGCTTCGTTCAGCAGGAAGCCGAAGTTAAGTCCTCCAATGAAAGTCGCTAGCGAAATGTTTGTTTTATTAGGTCGGAAGCCGCAGAGAAGCCACTGCGAATTTATTTCTTTCAAATCTCGATTGGATTCGGGGCGGATCCGCTACATTTCCTTTGTTTCGATAGGGTACCAATCTCTTTATTTTTTTTTGCTTCCATTTGTTTTGGGAAAAAATTAATGAAAATTCTAGAGGGAAATTTAACATTTTTTTGATGTTATTTAGTTTTGTGGAAGTAAATAATAAAAAAGAAACTTAATTTCACTTGAAGCAATTATCTTTATATTGCCATTGACAACAAACTGTTAAATTTCATTTTATCAATAAAAACTAGCTAAAAAATGGTTACAAAACTGACATAATCAAAGATTCATTTTGACAATTTGATCTCAACAAATTCTATTGAAATTTATTAAAGTTGATTCAATATTAGAAAATTTTCTTCCAAAATGTATACCTTTTATGTTAATAATTTACAAATACTTAATTTATTCAAATTATGAATTTGGTTTGCCCACTTTATGCTGAAGTAAGCACTGAAAAGTTTCATTGCTCTGGTCGCAATTAATTGATTGGTTTTTCAATCCCATCTCACTTATTACGCTACTATTGAATTATTAGTATCCCCCACATTTTCTTCTCAATGGGAGAGATTTTGATTTTATGCGTTTTGCTCTTTTTCAGCTAATTATGACAAAGTATTTAAATTTGTTTTACTTTCAGACTACTGCTTGATTATTAGATATGGCATTGTTTTACAAGATGGAAGGTTTAAAACCCGTTAAGTCTGAATGTCTGCTTTAATTAAAGATATTTAACGAAAAGTAAACCTTAATTTAGGACGGATAGAGTATTTATTAATAGTGTGCTACTACTCTAACTTTTATTGTCATGGAAAATCAAACTTTGAAATGAAACTTTAAAAACTTTTAATGAAAATAGAAATAAAACCATCAAATTTAAGTCAAGACTATACCTTTTTTAAGTACTTAACTTAATTAAAAATGGTAATGAATGGAATGAATTCAATTTGCAGTTAGATATTTAAGTAAGTGCTTCTAAAATAATTTTTTTTATCGCCATATAAAATTATCTTTCAGATTTGTCAAAATTAAAAACAAAAACTTTTTTAAAGCCTTTGAAGTGTATTAACATCGTAGACAATACTAAGTATCAATAGTTCCATCCAAAAAAGAAAAAAAAAATACATTTAATATCTTTGAAATGACTTCTGTTAAAAAAATTCTTAAGAATCTTAGGTATAAAATTTATTTATAAGATAGAAAATATAACAAAACGATTATTGATTGTATTGTATCAAATATTAGCGGCTCTACGCAGGGTCGTCATTACCTCAACCCCTATATGGATAACTTCTACACTTCAAAAGATAAAGATTCGGTTAAATTGGCAAAAAATGAGTCGAATTTTACTCACAACGTACTTGCCTTTACAAAAATCGCATTTGTCTCCGCTTCCCGAATTACAAAAAAAAAACTTTAGATTTTTTGATAATTTATTCAAAAAAATCTATTTGACATCGTAGAAAAATGTTGATTTTTGTAAAGAGATTTAGAGTAAAATTGCGCCCATGTTTGCCAATTCAACTGAATCATTAACTTTAAAACTAGAAGAAGTCACCTATATACTAGTTGAGAACTTGGTCATCCTGTAAAAAAACCGAAATCGAAGAGAATAAAATAACAAAAGTCACAATTATTATGTTATAAATCTCATTGGAATAAAATACGATAATGATTCATGGCGTGTAGCGTGATCGTAGGCATAATTGGAGTAGAAATAAGTGGTTAATATAAAACTTGAGGAGTACCTGTATATATGCATGTGGTATGTGGTGCGTCTTTATGGCCATTTAACACGAATTCACTGGAAAAGACCCTTATTGGTCTCCGAGCCAGTTGCGATAACCTAATAAATATTTCATCATCATCGTCGCCCGAAAAAAAAAAAAAAAGAATAAAAAGAAAAGGACTCGCTGCCACTCGAATTTCATGTAACATGATCGTTTGCAACTTAACAACAAAAAGTAATTTTAAGTAAAATTCTCTTTTTATTGTCCAGCCGTTAGTTGATTTATCGAATCCTTCTGAAAAGTTGCATTGCATGTGTTGCATATCGAATTCAATGCATCGTGTAATAAATATTTAGTATAGCAAACAAATAACATAGGTGCAGGATGTGTGTAATAATAATAATAATGGATTCACTTCCGTGTTGCTTGCAGTGCATTGTGTTAATGATTAGGTGTATGTGAAATGACGATAGGGCACAACAGACCGATTTTATACTCGATAAAACTTACGATATACATTACGAATATTATATATTGAAGTGTAAGCACCTCAACACGAATCAATTTGCTAAATTAAAAATGTATGCGTTATTTACATCTCCCGAAAGACTTTTTCGTGTTTAAGTGAAAATAATGAAGGGTAGTTTTAGGGTGCATTAAAATAATATACCGCTTTTGATTACTTTAAATTACTTTCAATTCAATTAACACAAACACAGAGAGAACTTTTTTGGTCGGTGAAACTTGAGAATTTCTGTTACTCATGGCAGAAAAACGCAAACAAAGCCAAATTTAAATTTAAATTCTTTATCAAAATGGGTGATTTGCTTCTTTGTGACCTAACATTCAGATTAACCATAATTTTGTCCCATTTGAAAAAAATGAAGTTATTTTGAATTTAAAATTTTTTTTTTTTTTAGATTTTTTCTCGAACACCCTGTGTAATTTAAGGAATAATTTTTTTTATTTAATGTAAACGTACATATCTCCGTAATAATTAATAAAAATAATTGTTCCATTAGTTTAAAAAATGCAAAAAAAATTTTTATTAAAACACTGAATTTTACAAAATTAACCGGAAGTCGCAAATACCTTGACAAGTTGACCTAATAGAAAAAAACTATTTTTACAAAATCTTTTTTTATTTTTCAAAACGAATCTAAATAAGATATAAAAATTGGGGTGTACCATTTAAAATATCAAAGTTGACATCAGCTTCCGGTATAACCGGAAGTGTTCAAGGGCTGAAAATATTTTAGATAAGTGGGGCATTGGGAATAATTATGAAAGCAAAAAGAAAAAATGGCCCATGTGGTATAGTTCTCCTAAAACCAATGCCCTAAGCTGAAAAACGAATACCCTGTATACAATTCTATAAAAATAAAAGGACAAAATTTTAAGTTATGTATTATAAGTTACAGTAAAATTTATTGAAGTAATTTGTATTGGTATATCTTGATTTTGGACAAAAAAGAAAAACATACAGAGGGAATATTATATTACGAGTCCAAATAAAATCCTTACTGAATTTACACAAACAACAAATCAATAAAACACAAGACAAATAAATTAAACTACTTATTTACATCGACCAGTATATTAACTCAAAGAGAAAGACAAGAAATAATACGAGTACCTGCACAATAAGACCGTTTGTAAATTAATCAAAACAACCCTAATGGTTACTACTTGTATATACTGTACTTCATACACTTTGCGGACACCTTTGAATGTGTGCATGTATTGTCCAACCGGACAAGCAAATAAATAAATAATAATTAAACGAATACCTGACTGCATAAACTCACCCTCCGGAGTGCCTGCCTCCATGTTTACGATACATATGTGCAGATACAAGTTGCCGTATGAATTTACACAAAGCAACAATCGCATGTTCCAAACAATGTGACCCTAATTGGCCCAATGGCAGCATTGTTCATATCCTGGCGACTTTATTAATGGTACTCTTCTACTCGTATGCTTCATAATTCTATTTAGATTTACATATATTTTCACATAAATAAATATAAATGTGATTTGTGAGTTATTACAGGTATATTATTTCAATGTTGCAGCTACATAACCTAACTTAACCTACCTTAATATTAATAAGCTTATTATTTTAATGCTGGCTAAATGATGGATGTATTCAGCTTTTTGAAAAAGCATTGCTTAATTATTAGACATTTTTGCTGTAACTGGTACAATGTAAACCTTTGCTATAACAAAAGACTTTACTAAAACAGGGTATTTGACACTAGTGGAAATATGCTATGAAATGTTGTAAACTCATTAGGTAATAATATAAAAAAAACATATTTCTCTTTAATTTATGCCAAAATTCGATTTGGTTTTGCAAAAAAATGGATTAAAAATGGCAATTATTTTTAAAAATTCGTTGGCGCCAAAAACGCTCTGTTATTGGCTAAGGGTAGAGTGACGTCAGAAGCCTGTCACTACTATTTTCAGTCAATTACTTTGTGCGGTTTTCATTGAATTTCTGGTGTTTTCGTCAATAATAAATTGTTTTTACATCAAAATGAATGAAAATTTTGTGCAAGCCGACAATAGAAACCTTCAGGTAGATTCATTTAAGGTGGCACGATTCTTCAAGAGCAATTCAGACTACTTTTCTGCCGAACTGCAAAATGTTAAATCCCTTATGTAAGAACTCTAATTATTTATTTACTTATGTATTTTTATATCAGTTTTATTTGAAAAATAATGGTGGCGTTTTCTTAGAGTTATTGGGGCACACCATTTATTAACCATTTTCCAAGGTAAAAATAAAGGAAAAGAACAAAAATCGCATAGGTACACTTAAAGAACGCTTGCAGTAACGTTTTTCACAGGCTTTTGACGTCACAGTCGTCCGCCATTACAGAGACAGCGTTTTTTGGCGGGAAAATTATCATTCAAATTTTAACAATAATTTTCATGGCAAAAATAAAGCGAATTTCGCGGAAATATAAATACATAGTGTGCTTATTATACAGTAATTAATCATAATTCAGACAATTTTCAAAAATTAGTCATTTTCTGAATCCTTTTATGGGTTACTTCTACAGTTTTAAAGTTAAAGATTAGGTTAAAACGTTAAATGGAGATTAAATTTTAATTTTTTTTTCGGAATAATTGGTATAGAGATACAAGTAATATTCTACTCATTTTTATCCATTTACTCGAATTTACCCAAATAAGGGTTGTAAAAATGACCACCCTGTATTTAATATACAATAGGTAGTAAATAGAATTCTTTAATAAAATATTTGTATAGTGTTCATCGCAAAACGCGTGTAATAAATCAGTCTATGCTTAAATTTTAAAGGCTCACACAAACAGGTATAGGTGTACACAGGTACAGAGCACAACAATAAATTTATTTGTGTAATTAATTATTGTGTAGTGTAAATTGGGCATGCAAATAATAATATTTAGAGCCTTTTGAAACTGAGCCAACTGAAATATACAGAAGAGAAGTCTATTTAGGCATAACTAAACAACATAGGCGCGCACAAATGCATAATAATAATATAATTTAATAGTGCGGCGAGTTAATTAAACAAAAGAAATTTCATATCGTCGAATCGATGATGCTGTTGTAGTTGTAGTAGTGATGAATTTTATTTTATAAAAGCTGAATTTTTTTTGCACTTTTGTAAAAACTCTATACTATATTAATGCTATATGAAGTGCGTCAATTTTTTATTTTATTTTATTTTTCGTTTTAGGTGTTTTGGTTTTGTATGTGACATCGTCAAGTATATTATTATACATATTGCATTGGTAAAAAATTGATTGGAAAATCGCGAGAGTGGCGGCGGGTTATTTTTTCAATTGAATAAAATAAATATTATGGCGTACGAGTTTTGTTCGAGGCCTCTTATTGTTGGGGGCGAATGTGGCAGCAGGATCAGGATTAGAGTTACTCTCGCTGTACAGAGAGATGTACAAGCGGGCTTGCTTTATGTGGGGAGCCCAGATAGGATCAACCCCCAAGTTGCGACTCTCTGCGTGCGGTTTTCGATACACTGAAAAGTTAAATCGAGTCAATATGTCACCGTTGATTGCGCCGTTTTATCTCCCATTGCAAAAATAAATAGCGCATTTTTTCACAAAGAATTATATTTATGCAAATCTTTAATTAAATATTGGTTTTCACTGTTATAAGTCAATAGTCGAAGTTTTCAACTTTTTTTTTTTTATAAAAAAATAATTTTTTAACATTGTTGCTAAAAATATTATTTAATGCTTTCATTATAAATTTATATAAATTCTTTCTTCGTATTGGTTTTCTTTTTTTTGACAAAATATACAGTTTTTATATTAGTTTATGAAAAAACCCAATGAAATTAAATTAATTCATTTTAAGACAACTAAATAATTAATTTTCATACAATTTTCAATTCAATTTGGTAATTTTTAAGGAATATATTTTGAAGGGGATACTTCTTAAAGCTAAATCAATTTCATTAAATAATTACAAGAAAACTATTGAATCGATTTAAATGCGAATTTCACTGAAATATTGAAAAAAGTATTCTCTTTAAAATGAGGTGTCACTCGACTCCCCATGCCATTTAAGATTTTTAAGTCGGGGGCCGTGGGGGGCAGGGGGTGACTGTTACGCCATAACGAAATATTCCAAAAGATGTCCCCCTAACAACAAAAATTGACGTGTCTCA
>JASKGO010007639.1:0-21072 GCA_030556065.1 Holobus sp. GC000080 | reverse complement strand
GCTTTAAAATAATGAAGATATTAGCAATTTAAAAAAATAATGAAAGCGGAGCTTTCGTGACCTTGGATGGCTCGGTGAGCTTTCCTGGCTGACCTTTCCTGGCCAACTTCCAACAACCCTCAAATTTACACGCACTCTTATGGGAGGAATGGTTTGTTTTCCCACAAAATTGAACGGCCTTGTAATAAGCGACTGATGCGCCCTGGAATGATGGAATCAAGAATCCAAAAAGGGAAANTCAAAAATGGGTGGTTCCATTTGAAAAAATGAAGTTATTTTGAATTTATAATGAGATTTTTTGAGATTTTTTCTCGAACACCCTATGCAATTTATAGCTCAATTTTTTTATTTTATGTAAGGGTACATATCTCAGTAATAATTAATAAAAAGAATTGTTCAATTAGTTTAAAAAATGTAAAAGATATGATTTTTTTATTAAGACACTGAATTTTACAAAATTAACCGGAAGTCGGCAATACCTTGAAAAGTAGACTTAATAGAAAATAACTTTTTTTACAAAATCGTTTTTATTTTTAAAAGCGAATCTAAATATGTTATAAAAATTGGGGTGTCCCGTTTAAAATATCAAAGTTGATATCAACTTCCGGTATAACCGGAAGCGTTCAAAGACTGAAAATATTTTAGGTATGTGGGGCATTGGGAATAAATATGAAAACAAAAAGAAAAAATGGCCTATGTGCTATAGTTCTCCCAAAACAAATGCCCTAAGCTCAAAAACGAATACCCTGTATTCGTTGGAGAACAAACCGTTTGGGAAAAAAATTTAATGAATATTTAGAAAATACTAATCAAAGGTCGATTAATCATACCTATTAAACCGTAAAAGTTATCGATTTGGTTCATCCGGCTATCTCCTATTAATTAAAAACTGTAGGTTGCCTAATATTTTTAACATCCGGCCACTTCCGATACCTAATACCGGAAGTAGATATCTTCTTTGATATTTCAAATAGGTCAATGTTATTTTTGTATCATATTTTTATTTCGATACGAAATACGGTTTTTCTCTACTTTATGGTAAAGTAAAGTAAAAACTGCAAAATTTCATTGTTTGTCACAAGTGATTTTCTTGGTTTTTTGATTTCTTCTCACCCCTATTTTGATTAATTGTACCTACCTACCTATGTCATTTATTGAACGGGTGTGAATTTGATTTTGTTGGCTTTTTTAAACAAGTTTATTTATTAATAATAAAATATTTTTAAATAAATGTAGAGAAAATTTTATTTTAATTGTTGGAATTTGACCCAATGTTTCGCTATCTAATCTTTCTATCGAAATGCGTCATATGCATATCAATCATCAATTAAATTTTGATTGACTTATCGCATTTATTACCTTAGATTTGGTTATATTGGGTTATGTTAGGTTAGTGTAAGTGAATGAAAACATTCGCATAAAATAACAGCAACTCATAAGAAATGCCAATGAGTTGAACTAAATAACTAACTAAATGCCAATGCTAAATAACAGTAGCCATAAATTCAATTTTGGCAAACATTTCCATGTAAAAAATCAGCTTTTATTAATTTCTAAGCAAAGAACTAAACACTAAACTAAAAGATACACTTATTGAAAGTGCTGTCACCTCCTACTACAGCAAATCTAAATCACTTTTCACTTCAAATCAATTTATACTGAATGAATAAATCTCAACATGCATTACCTACCTAAAATGAGACATGGTCCGATGCGTACTAATGTTTCGGATAGCCACAAATAGATTTGCCAATAAACTGTATCGGTGAGAGCATCGTTTTCGTGAAAATCGTATTCCTGGCAAATGGCACTGCTGTTAATCATGCACACGCTCTTCAGTGCAGTCAATGGGGCGCTCACCGTGAATGCAATCACGTAGCATCCGAGAATAGCAAATTTGGCGATTCGCACCGAATGGATGCTTCTGAACATTGTCGGCAAACACACCGAAAAGTATCTCTCGACCGTTAGGCACACAACTATAAAGACGCTCGAGGCAATGAAGGTGTTGTTGAGAAAGAGCTCGATATGCGCGTGATAAAAGGCCGCTTCGAATGAGGTGCCTTGTGAGTAGTTCCATCGGATCGTCATTGGGATCACTGTCAGCATCAGTGTTAGGTCCGAAATGGCCAATGCTGTAAGGTAGACCCTTGTGCTGCCCTTTATGAAGGGTTTCGTGGTGATTATCAGTAAGTTGAGGATGTTGCCCAATATGCCCAAGATTATCGTGATGGGCGCAACAATCTGATAAGCCACTTGTCGGATTTCCGCTGTCGAATTCTCGAATCCTGTTAGATTGTCCTTACCGCAATAACCCACTGATCTATAATAAGTGTAAGAAGTACAAATGAGAATTAAGCAAAACAAATATTGGATGTTTGCTCCGGGTATTTACTCGAAGTAAATGTCTTCCCTTTTAGTTTAGAGACGATTATTGATCTCAGCAAATAGAGTTTTGTTGAGTTACAGGGTGTATGAGGATTTTTTTAGCTGTTGTGTGGATTATTCTCGAAAGGTAATAATTCTTCGAAATAAACATAAAATCTGCTGATGCGTTAATTTATTAATAGCTTTAATGCAAATGTTACGCAGTTATTTTTTTTAATTACGATCGATTTAGTTTTCGAATAATACAAAAATTATTGTTTTTTTTTTAATATGGCTCTAATGTATGCTCAAGTGGTTTACTTTAATAATAAAATATCGATTAAATGGAGTATTGCTGATTGCAAACAAAGAAGAAAGTGAATGACTAAAAATAGAACGTTCTACATAAACGGAAATTTTGTTTTGAAAATATTTTAAAAATAACTGCAACAAACAAAAACAGGCTTTAATATACTACTGTATCACTTTTAAAATAAAATAGTAATCCTTTTTTTTTACTTAGTCCATATAAAACTCAAATGCTGAGAAATTTTCTTTTAAAAATAAATTATCTTTATCTAAATTGGTTTTTGAAGAGAAACTACAATCAATCATTTTAAATGCAAGGAAACTCATTTAATTTTGCATGTGATATATTAAAGAAAAAGATTTTATTGTTTAAAAACTGTGTAGTTTATTTAGAATCAATTTAATTTCGTTTATTTTTAAACGAAAAAATATACAATCTAAAATCTAAGTTTATTAATATTGCAATTTAGACACATTATGAATATTATGTATTGCGAATAGTTGAGGGTATAATTTGACATGACATTTAAACGAATGGTAAATGTTTTAAACAATTAAAAACTTCTTTTTTTTTTAACTTAGGGATTGGTCTTGTAAAACGAAAATAACTAAAAACTAGATTCATTATCAATCCCATTTTATATCAAATTCCAGAATCTGTAAAATACTAAAATGGTCTTAACTTTCGGTCACTTCCGGTTATACCTGAAGTAGTGGTCATCTTTATAGTTTTTTTTTCTTCCAATGGATCGCTCAAATTTTTTAAGTTTCCAGTTTTATTCTTCTCAGAAAATAAAAACGATTTAACAGTTTTTTCAGGCGGTCTTTTTAAAACCCGGGATGGAGGATGTCCGGCCATTTTAGAAAAAATGATGGCTTGGAATAAATTAATTCTTAATAATATATGGTATATTTTAATAATAATTCAAAAATGTATTTTAATTGAAATAAATCAACAACAAAAATGACTGTATAATCCTTAATTCTGATTTGCCCTTGAATATTAAAATAATTTTAAATTGATTTTAACCATTTTTTAATAACATAATTAGTACCTTACTGAAATTATTTTCAATTTAACACTGACTTATGATTTTTGAAGTAGTTTAGAAATTTATCAATTTAATCTCCTTTTTTTGCTTTCGAGTCATTTATATGGTTTTTGTACTCAAACATGTCATCGGATGCGAAATAAACTTACCTTTAAAATCGATCTAATGGAACTTCTTAGAACACTATCCAAAATTTTGTTTTAAGGACCTTGCACTTTAAAAAAGTATGAATAATATAAATTTAGGAAATTAAGAAACAGCACGTCGTTGACTGATAATTAATTTTAAGTTCTTTTATGACAACAACAATAATCACAATTTCGGCCATAACTTTTGCAAAACCTTTACAATTTGCCAGCGAAAGTTTTTTTTTTAACATTTACTATTTTTTTAAATTATGTCAATTTGTTATGAGAGTAATAAATAATCGATTGATTGAATTCCTAGAATTCAGTAAAAAAAATCAATTAAAAAAAGGTCAAACAATAAAAGAAATACTCCAATTGTCATTACAAAGATACGCTTTTCATTTGGTACTAATTATTATTGATTATGATTTTATTTTTATTTTTATTAATTTTGATTTCTCTTGCAAAATTCTATCAATAACTAGAAACGTAGAAATATAACTTTTCTTTCTAACTAAAAATAAAATAAAAAAATGAAAAAAATTAACAGATGAGAGCACTAATTAAATTTTTAAGCAGAAACAAAGATAATAAAAAAATCAGATTTAATATAAACCTTCATGTTTTATGTCAGTAAATCCATGAAACAATGTTGCAAAATTGATTAATGTTCTCTTCTCATTTCGTTTATCGTTTATGTTGGATATACATAGTAACTTTTAAATATTATCCTTCAAACATCTATTAATAATTTATTTTTGTTAATAACTCAATATATAGACCCTGTATATTACCCTAATAAAAAGTAATAAAACTAAGATAAGAAATCTGCATTTTTTCAGGTGATATTAATTAATCTAATTAATAATAATTATTAATTATGAATTGAAGTAGTTTTGTTGAAAGATGTTTTTTTAAGAACAAGCACTTTTAATATGAAGACAATACCAACAGGAAAAAAACATTAAATAAAAACAAAGCACAATTAGAATCATTTGTATTTACAAAAGCTAAAACTTAGCAAGTTGTTTTTTGTATTACACAATGATAATATATTATAAATGGATTAAAACGGAACAAAAACAGGAAAAACACTTGTATATACAACTCGTACATGGTCCAGAACACATAAATATTATATGGAATAAAAACGCTAATAATACAATCTTCGTGATTACTCTAAAAAACTATTTTAAAAATGTGTTTGCTGTGACGTAAAGCGAGGGATTTCTGTTTCTTGGGTTAAAACAGAATTATTACAAGTGCCGCGCGCGATTTTGTTGAAATCCACTAGCAGTGCCAAAGACAGGCAATTACAATCAATGACCGTTGACAAGCAAACGCAAGACAATTCGCGTGCGGTATGCAATAATCAAGGGACAAGGACACTCACCCGTTTGCGATGAAGTCGGTAATCATTGTCGCCGTTGTTGCTGGCTCTAGGAAAACTCACCGGCAGAATGTGTCGTCGAAATAAACGCAGCGGAAAAATATGTGCTCATTTTGCGAACGAACAGCATCGACCTACGTGCAATACATATATCGGGATACAAATACACACGATGGCAAATATTGAAACCCAATATGCCTTTCAGCTATATTGAAAATTATTATTTTCCATACTACAGTATCGATATGATGAATCCGCGTACGGCAAACAGCATTACAATTTGCGTCTTTCGCGACTCGTCTCATTTCCGACTGTTTTCTGCCCGTCTTTTAGAGCGAGCGAACGGACAACGATGCCAGCCGCACGTTTGCGCACCACCGCCAGCTTATTCCTTGTCCTTCCTAATTAATTGCCGAACTGTTTGCGGTACGCACTATAAATGATTGATAGCGAACACTTTATCAGTCAATCGGTTCTTCATCTGAACGAAAAAAAAAAAAGAAAACAAATCGCCGCTAATTAAAATCAACTAATCTAAATTAACAAATTGCGTTGGCACAAATTTCCCATATCGCGGAAACTCTCTGGAATGGCACAAGTCTCCTCGATTAATATTAATGATTCAGAATCGGATCAGAAATCAATCAGCAGTATTTACATTTACCATTAGCATATGAAAACAGCTTATTTCCTGCGGCGTCTGTGCTCGCGTTTCTTGGGACTTTGAGCCCTCAGGACTTCAGCGTACGACTTCTCCAGTTTTTTCAGCTTATGCAATTCCTGCGATGCAATACTCGGTTTGTACTCCAATCCAATGCGCTCCTGTTTCAATGAGCAACGGTCGCTGCTTTGGCTCGGCGTGGGAGATGACAAATTTCGTCCCGACGCCCAAAACTGCACCGAGTTGCCGTTCCAACTGTCGTTTTCATTGTTACGGTCCCGGCGTCTTCGTCCCGAAGAAGGTCTGTTTACGTATTTTATAGTGGGACTGCCAACAATATGCGTGACTGGCGAATCGCTTCGATCCTGGAACTGCTTCTTCTTGCGCGAAGAGCTTCGCTTGCGTACATTAACATTAAAGGATTCCAGAGGTTGGCGCACCAGCGGTGTCAGGATCCTTCCTTGGGCGTCTCTTGCATAAGCGGGACTGTCGGTTTCGATGACAGTAACTGGTTCAATTTGGCTTGTAGATAACTCTGACATGGTTGAAGAAAGTACGCTCTGAGTATCATCGGTGCAATTATCCGGGAAGTCCGGAAGGTTCTCAGTGCTAGGAGTAACAGGAGGTACTTTGGGAAATGTCTTAAGCTGGTCGTCAAATACAGGCCCTTCTTCATGATCGTCCTTATTCTTGGCCGCTTTCTTAAGAACGGTAAATATCTCGTTAAAGAGTTCTCGATACTCGGGTCGGTGGCGAAATCGATCGCCAATTTTGCTTGCATCGTCGTAAATGCTGATGCAATCTTCGCCGTCACCAATCGTGCAAAGAAAGGACCCCGGCCGGTGCTCGGTTTGCGTACCTTTATTGCTCGTTTCGTCGGAAAAGCCGGAAGAGCTGGTTTCCGCTTCGGAAAAGTCGGTCGGCGTGTGGGACAACGCTTTCTTCTTCTGGTCCGGACGCAAACTGTCTCCATGACCGCTCTCTTCGTCCGTGTCCTTGGTGCTCAGCGCACTAAAGTCGCCGGACATAGCCAATTCTTCTTGAAGAGACAGCGAGTTGTTTGTAGTGTTGGTTTTTGAAGTTCTGTGATACTGTTTTTGCACCTTCTTCAATGCTTCATACTTTTCGATTAAGTCTTTGTAACGCTCCTCACTGTTAGTCTTTGCAGGGGTTGTAGATTTGTCATAATCCTAAAATGTATAATAGAATTTAAGAAAATGGGTTTTTAGAGAGTTTAATTTAACAAGAAGCAAATACCAAATTGTGTCCTTTATATTTTTTATTATTCATTTATCTAATTGTTTACGAATTCATATTACTTTACAGTTTTGGAATAAAATAGTAGTTTACGTTGCATTACGCTATAAAACTTTAAATGGGGAAAATTACTGATGAAATGTATTTTAATTCGTTTAATTAGGTACTCGTAATTTACTACATTAATTAAATATTTTTCATAATAATTTAAGTAGATGCAATTAAAAAGTTTTGATGGTTTTGATTTGATTTGACACAGCGATAAAGTATTAAATTCCATACAAATGTGAGCACTTTATTTGAAAATTAAGTATCTGATCTACTTTAATGTGGCAGTTCACACTTACTGCAATAAAGTAATTAGAAGTATTAAAACATAAGTTCATTGTAGTTTTAAAAAGCCATTTAATAATTTAATGGATTATAAAAGTTAAAATTTATGGATAAGTATCTTTAATATTACTTTGTTTAACTTTTATTTTAAATTAAATAAATTAAAATGTGTTACAACAAAGGAATTTGACCTATCAACCAGGTACGATGAATCACTTTGGAAGATGTTTAAACTACATTGTGCATCTACATATTTTTTTTATTAATAAAAAAATTATAAGTAAAATAAATGCAAGCTGCTTTCTTGATAAAGAGTTATTTTACTTTTATTTTATTATTTTTATTTTTTTATAGTTATTTTTTTAATTGCTTAAAACAAGTTTAAAATTTTTTTGATTGGTATTAAAAAAATTTCTTTAACGTAAAAAAAATGGCCGCCTTTCCCTACTCGTCATTGAAAACACTAAAATAACTACTTTATTCTAGATAAATAATTGCCAAGTAAAGCTTACATTTTATTTAATCTTTCCATATCAAAACTGATTTTTTTAGTTTTCGTTTTTTAATATTTGTAATATGTTGTAACTTTGTTAATTACAAGATTCAACTTAATACCAATTTATTTCACATATAAAAAGGCGGTAAATATTATACAAGGACACATAGACTTTACAAAACTATTAGAAAAAGCAAAAGCTCAACACCAAAAGGCATAGAAAAGAAGAGTGGCGAAGAATAGCTTTTGAGTTAGAGGTTTAGAGCAAGAGGAGAGAGAGAGCACCTGTTCCAAACCTACCTCTGGTCGCAATCACAGGCGATGCAATTTTTTTGGATGAGTCGGGAAATGCAAAAGGAATAAAGGAAGCGTCAGAGATTTGTACAACAAAGGGATCAGGTAATCATCTAGCAAAGTTTGGCAAAAATCTAGGAAGCTGGTCAGGACGGAAACCGACGTAGGCATCATCTGGTACAACATGATCCTTCGTTTCCGCGGCCGAGGCTTCTGCCAAGAAAATAACGGCTTATACATTCATGCAAAAAAAAAACAACAACAACAACACTACAAGCTACATGAGGCAAATTATGGAGTGAAGGGTTAAAATTAATGAAACAGCGATTCGAAGAAGCCACATCTGCCATTGCCATCAATAAACCACTCACCGGAACTTCGATGTAGATGGAATTCCTATGATGAGATTCGGACATTAGCGCATCCAACATGCTAGCATCGTCTTCATGCTCGTCGCACAGGCTCAAGGACATGTTGTCCGCTGTATCAATGGTCCTCAAGCACTTGCTGCACAGTTGTCCTTGTCTGCAATCAAAAAAAGAATAACACAATAGAATCAGAGATACTTTTTGTCTTCATTCTAATTGGGTCCGTTTAGATTACTACTACACACCTGACTTCCTCGAGCGTGCTCAATTCGTCGTGCATGCTCTTCGACTCACATTCCTTCTGCTGGAAGTTGATAATCTGCGTCTCCAGCTCTTGATTCTGCACGACCAGGCTCTGCAACTGATCCTCGAGCTCCAAAATTCGACGCTCGTCGGCAACGCAACGTGACTTCAGTTCCTTCAGCTGCTTCATCTGATCCGTATCGCTTTCATTCTTATCGTCGTTCACGAACGCCTCGATTGTTTGCGTTTCCTTGCTCCTGCCCGAAACTTTGTCGCATGTCTAAAACAATCACCTAATTACAAGGGAAAGGAAAAAACGCAAATTGCGCAACAACAACCTTCTTGGTGTTCGCAACAGACGTCTTGGCAGGTCGATCAACTTCATCGCTGCTCAGTCTACGAGTGTACTTTTCGACCACCTGTGCCGTCGTCTGTTCATTCCTCAGGTTTTTCTTTCGGTTGGCTTCCAACTCCGTCTTCAGTTCGTCCAGGTTAGATTGTAGCTCTTCGCATTTCGATTCGAGCGACTCGATTGTATTGGTCAAGCTCTTGATCTGTTTCTTGTCGTTCGAGTTGTCGATGGCCAAACGGTGGTTAGCGCGTTCGAGGTCCTGGATGCTCACTTCGAGTTGCTCGTAGATGCGCAACCTCGAATCGTTCACCTCGCGAAGAGCTACCGTCTGTTTGGTCAGGTACTCGATTTCCTGTGTCTGGTCTTCGATCACATTCTGCTGTTGTTTCAGTTCGGTTTCGAGTTCTTTGTTGCGTTCCAAGAGGGTTTTTCCTAGTTCGGCGGCCAGTTGTAAATCTGAAACAAATTAATTTATATTACTTCATTTATTTACAACTCAGATGTTTCCCAAGAAAAAATATTTCGAATATTGCCATAGTTTATTATTAAAATTTAATATAGATATGAAATGCTGAAAGAATTATTACAGTCAAATAACTTAATAAAACATTATGTGAAGGCGCCGTATAAGTTTGAGGTTTATAAGAATTATTATAACAATATAATAAAAGCTAAAAGAAGAGCCAAATTTGTAGCTTTTATAATGCGAAACACGAAAGAAGAAACTTTCTTTTAAGAATTTTTACTAAAAATTAATCAAATTATTTTCGAAAAGACTTTTTTATTTATTTAAAAACTGTAAATATTAATTTTAAACCGGAAATGTTTATTTTTCTTTCTTCAATAATTTTAATTGAATAGTAATTTCGACAATAACAAAATGTTTTTATTTAAAAAATTCCGGTTTTTTTTAACGTTCACTACAGAAGAATAATTTTTCTTCTTATAATTTGTTATTATTAAAAATCAATTATTTTAATCGATAATAGAATTTTGAACAGAAAAACTTAATATTGTTTTGAATAAGAAAAAGAACTTTTAATTGTTTAATAATAATAATATAATATTAATAATGAAATGAAAATTATACTTCCTGTTGTAGAAGATAATTGTACTGCTTCGGAATTTTATTTGTATACTGTATAAAAATAATATATTTTCATTAATCAAGTTTTATTTGGAAATTTTCGATTAATATTTATAAATACAGAACAAAACAGGTTACTGAAAAATAGGGATAAACTTATTAAAAGTTATTAAAATACCTTTGTATAAATATTAAACATTTAATTAAAACTTTAAGTTTTTAATTAAAAACTAAAAATGTTACTGATTTTTGAACAATAAAACAATTAATTTCTATAAAATAAATAACAAAAACAGAATCTTAGCGATAAACTAAATCAAAACTTTATTAAAAGTTTACATTATATTAACAACGTCTAAAAGATTTAATAAAAAAATTAAAATGATGTTGTTGAACAATAAGCAAATCAGGTAAACCTAATTAGAAAGTTAAAACAATTCGTACACAACTCATGAAATTGAAATTATTTTACGTTTTTTTCAATTAGGAATTTGCTTAATATTTGGTTCACAAATCCATTTAAATGACCCAAGAGGCAATTTGTGCGTCACGCACAATCACATTTAGGCAATTTGCCAATACGCACTTTCTTTTCGCACAAACGACCATTTTTCTTCCCCATATGAAATTCCATTAGTAAAACAAACAAAAAATGAGCACTTTTCATCGGCAATTTTGAAAGTGAGCACCGACGAAATTCGCGATGCGTGAATAAATTAATTAGCGGCATATAATATAAATGTGTCGTCGTCGATGGATTTCGTTGCATAAATCATATATAAAACTGAATTACGCAACTTCAGATACAAATTGTTTATTCATAACTCACGTGCACATAAGATCAGACTTCCTATATGTATTATTATTATTAGTCTATCTCGAGATTTTACGTAAGTTTTACATTTGAACTCAACCGGTATTTAAAGCGTACTATAGGTACAGACGTAAGAGGCGCTTTTTATTTCTTTCGACATTCGTCTTTATTGTTTAATTGCACCGAAATTGCAGTTAGCATTTATGGAGGCCAACTTGAATCATAATTTAGCCGTTACCCGAAAGAAAATGCTTATTGTGTGAAAATACCATGAGGAAATTGCTCATTTTATTTTAATTTTATTTTAGGCAATATTTTTTTATTTATTTGCAATATTAAATTTATTAAAAATTAAATATTTGGCGCTTTAGGGCCGTAAAAAGAGCGGTCTTTTAAAATATTCGATTTTCTATTAATGACGAAAAAACAGCATTAAACACAAATTAAAACAATACAATTGAAAATAATAAATCTTGTAATTAAACACAACTAATAAAATATTAATAGCAAATAAATTTTTATATTTGTTACAATAGCACTAAACAAAATGTTTCCAAAACAAATTATAAAATCAACAATAGAATTCCCTGGTGGGCGTATCATTTGATACAATTTCCAATGTTAATTACCGTAATTTCGGTTAATTAAGTCAAACATGTTCTTATAATAATAAAAGAAACAATGGAAACAAGTTAAAGGAAGCTTTGTATAATTCTTCTTACATGCGGTTAACAATATTGCATTTTTATGCACAATCTCAGGAAGAAAAAAAAACAACAACAAAAAACATGAAATAATATAACCGATCGAACTGTAAAATTATTAACAGCGGAATTTATTACTTCTGGTATACGGACATGGACATGGTGATTTTAATGTTGATTTTGGTAGTGAAAGTTTGCTCTTAATTACTCGTAAAATTATTAGTTATAAGTTGGATGCATCTTCGCCGTTTTGTTTGTTAATATGTACACATTAATATTTTACGGAAAACTAATCAGAAAGGTTAACGACTGAAAGTTTAGAAACTTGATTTGCATGCGTTTGTGTTTTGTTATTTATCACTATATAGGTTCGCTTTATTAATACACAATGGTTAATTAGCAAACAAAGTCGTTTAGCATTCAATGAGACTTATTGTAGAGCATACTAAAGATAAGCGCATTTAAAGGAAAAATTAAAGTTTAAAAAATTACTTTTATGTATGGTTTTACAAATAATAATTATAATAATATGCAGATAAAGCATATGACAAATATTGAAAGCACGTAGAAGGAAATTTTACTGATTGCTCATTAGTAAAGTAAAGCATGGTTTGTGCATTTTAATGAACCACTTAATTAGTTTCTGGAAAATACTTTTTAGAAAATGTAAATGAAGGAAACATTTTTTAAGTTTTTTTTTCTCTGGTTAAATGCTTTTCAATTAAAGCAGTCATTCAAATATACACTGTGGGAAATTATTGTTTTTTATAATAACTCAATAGCATAAAATAAAGAACCGGAAAAGTAATTTTAAGTAATTTAATTCAAGTCACAGGAAAAACTGCATGTTTCCAAAGAATACTATATAAAATATTAAATTTATAACTATTATTTACTTATTATTTTCGAAAAACCGTTATTTGAAATTACTTTCATTTGTTTTAAGTAAAATTGCGATTTAATTTCAAATAAAATAATTCCTATACAATTTCCTAGATTAAACAGTTTTGCAAAATTAATATCATTTGAAACTTCGAACTAAACATTTTCATTACCTTAATTACATTTTAAAAGAGCTAACTGAACTATACAAATGTACGAGTATAATAAATAGATATGTTATAAATAGAGCACATTACAATTTTTAATTTACTTCTTACGTAAACTATAGAATTTAGATATTATTCAATGCATAAGAATTAATGTTAATGCAATAGATAGACATAGAGTCAAAGCAGAAAATTTAACTAAAAAATGCATAGAATTATTTATATAACTTGGAATTTTTTAACCTTTCAAAATAATTGAATGCGAAAAATGCAAAATGATTTGCAAATTTTAACGTTCTTTTATGCATTGATATGCTAAATGGGGAACAATAAACTAAATACTTGACTTAAAAATAAAATTATATAATGTATTGTAAAACATATATGTAGCTTTTCTTTAAAATTATGAAAATTGTCTCAAGAAAATTTTACCGAATATTCAAATTTTCAAATTGTCTAGTCTTAGTGATAAGATATAGGGAATTTAACCGGAAAACGATAGAAGCCTTGCCTCAGTATGAATTTCTTCAAAATTTAATTAAGTTTTTTTTATTAACAGACTAATCC
This sequence comes from Holobus sp. GC000080, assembly GCA_030556065.1. Classification (NCBI taxonomy): domain Eukaryota; kingdom Metazoa; phylum Arthropoda; class Insecta; order Coleoptera; family Staphylinidae; genus Holobus; species Holobus sp. GC000080. The sequence continues at coordinate 7,601 of JASKGO010007639.1, read as the reverse complement.
TAACAAACTGGAAAATTTTAAACTAGAACTTATTGAAAATTCCAAATGTTATTGCAATATTACCATAAACTTAAATATTATCATAAAAAATTTATTTTCCTTCCTCAAAAGAAAAAAAATTAAGTTGAAATTTTGTTACCTTGGAATTTTTTAATTCACCAACGACGATAATTAAAAATGATGATTGTTTTTATCTGATAACTTTGCCATTTGACTTTTTTTTTGCAAAAATGATAACATTGTTTTCAAATTTGAAATATTTTTCAATCAATTAAATATATCAATTGTTAACTTTTATTTTTGACAGTGAAAGGTTTATATATATATAAAAAAAAGAAAAAATCGAAACTGAAATAAAGTGTAGTACTCGCATAACAGTAAAACAAATCATAACAAACTTTTCTCAAGTTGCACATATAATTTACCTATAACTGTACCCTGTCAGTTTTATCAATTCAAGCGTGAAACAATAAAATTTATCTCACACCTTAACTATGTGCTCAAAGGCAATAAATTCCGGTAGAAATTGCAATTTAATCAGAACATAAATCAAAAATTAATTTAAAAAACGATCAGTTAGTACTTTATCTACAATCCTGAAGGCGAGTGAGTGGTTTCCGATATAAGCCATCTCACTAATCATTAACAATTTGTTTCGGTTTTAAGTCATTCCTAAGCTTTTTTCAATTTGTTTCTGCAAATGTCGTTCAATTTTATTTTATTTTTTATTTTTTGAAGCGGAAAAAATTAAAGTAATAGAACACATAAATTTGGAATTTTGAAACCAAAAAGAAAAAAAAACTACCTTGGGCTCCCTGAATACATTCAAGTTCAATAGTGTAATCCCAGCAGTCCAAGGAGTTCATGGATGGAGGTGAATCACCCATTTTCGAAAAAATATTTTAGGAACTATTGACGATAAACATTTTATCTTTGACGACCAAGTCAAAATTTCGCTTGACTTTACATGACTAACGATTTATAAAACTAAAGTTTTGCCGATTATACGGTAAAAGCAACAAACGTTGCACCTTCTCGATGGGAACTCAGCGACCAACTAAAGTGTAAACTCGAATCGAGTCGCCACGAACTGACTTGCTCTACGTACGTACACCTTTAGATATACACTACTAACATTTTAAACAAACGGTCGTAAATCAGGTGGAGGATAATAGCCGACTGGAGCTATTTGATGAAGATGCCCACAAGTAAAACCGTTTCGGAGGTAATTGGATATTCGAATTAGATATACCGGACACGACAAAGACGTTTTGCTTATTACTATAATTTTTCTAATACCCATTTTTTGTTTTCTTTTTCGGAACTCTTTCACTTCTTTATCGGCGAGAAGATGAAAACTTGCTGAGCGTTCTAAATTGATTTTTAGTGGAAAGTTCGAGATCTGGATGTTTTAAATTTATTGTTGTCGCATTGGCAATACATTTTGTTTGTTTTACAACTACCTATATGAAGCAAGGAGTAATTAAAGCTAGTGTAAATGGTTGTTGGTTAAGTTGGTTGCAAATCAACGTACGAAATAATTGATGATTGCTGTGTTTTTTTTTTGTAAGGAAAAATTTAGGTAAAAAGTGTACTTTAACCTTTGAGTGTGAGTGCTTGCAACAAATTTGCGTAAAGCGAAGGCTAATATTTAGGATTTAATTATGCATAATTATGTCTTTAATGATTAATTAAGCAATTACAATTTATAGTTTAAAGTTTCAAATTTAAAACCTTCATTAAAAACGTTTCCATTAAATATACAGGGTAAACATTTTTAACATTTTTTTTTTTATAGAATATTTAGTTATTTTTACATTGTGACATCCTGAAATAACATATTTCTAATTCCCGCATATCTTTCTATGCCAAATGGGATAAGAAAAAAAAAAATTGGTTTCAATCGAAAAAAATTTTTTTTTAATAGTATTAAAATTTACCACCTCGTACAGTGCATTAAGTAGATATTATTATCTTTCAAAATAAGAAATTCTCCCTAGATCCCAATTTTATTTTGTCCCAAATTATGGTATACAAATATATATTACAAACTTAAATAAATTTTATTGAAACTTTAAAAACAAATTTAGATAATTTTAATTTTTTTTTTCAAATTTCAAGTACATGATTTACATAAAATGCGAATATTGGTGCAGTTTCGATAATGGCACTGTGGCTCAGTTTTTTACCTACTTTATTTTGAAGGAAGAATTGTAAAATTTCAATACGATATTCACAAATCGCAGTTTCTTAGTTGTTCGGTCGTTTCTTACTTATACCCACTTTTTTGAATTATTGTATTTTCCATATTTTTTCTGAACCGATGCAATTTTGATTTTAAGTAGTTAGCTCATTTAAACTAATTATGACTTAATGTTAAAATTTGTTTTGAGTATACAGACAACTATTTAAACATTAGAAATAGCATTGTTATTCAGAATTAAATGATCACAACCCTTCGAGTTTATTAATCTTCGTTATTGAAAAATTTAAAGAAATGTATACCATACTTTGGGACATAAGAAAAAGTATACAAGGTATCGCATGGAGGATATTTCCATAAGGACGCGAGTTTTACTCATTTAAAACCCATAAGTTATTCTGAAACTACTTCCGTTATAACCGGAATTGATAGAAAGTTATTTTCAGCTGATCGCGGAAAACCCTCTATATTAATTATAAATGTATAAAAGACAATTTCATATTAATTGCACTTAATAGATATGTAGAAACACAGTGTGTAAATTTCATTATTTTTTGTTATGAAACAAACAAAAATATCATAAATTGCATAAATAAATATAATTTATATTATACAGGTACCTAAAACCAAACCTGTCACAACATCATTTGATGTGTTTTTTAATTAATAAAAATTCTAATAGTATGGCCATAAAAATAAAATAATAATTGAAAGTTGTTTGATTAAAAAAAAATCTGCGGGAAACTGAAATGTATTTAATCAATCGGTAATTTTCTACTCTCATAACTATTTGGGTCCATTCAATGTGAATTACCATTGAAAAGCAATAAATTAATTGATTTTCCAATTGGCAAACATCGGAGCAATGGTCACAGCAGCTCAAGATGCGTGTCATTCCTAGTAAATTCAGTTTCACTACAACTACACACTTTGAAACAACAATAATAAAAAGTGGACTGACAGGTAGTTGCGTTAAGTAATTTTCTGTGTAAGAAATGGACGTGTTGCAAGCTAATTACATAAAAAAAGAAGACATCATAAAATTTACCGAGTAAATTCTACGTTACATAAATTTACAAAAAATTATTTGTTTATGATATAGTAGTCGCATAGTTTCCTTTTATATTTATTTAATTTAAAAGAGATAACCTTAATCTATAGTCTGGCTGCTTGTTTGCCTTGATTGTATTTAATTTGAGTGTGCAACAACTATAAAGTGTATAAACTTAGAGCAAGTGCTAACAAGTGTACAAACATTAGTGAACGTGCAAGAGAAACTGTTCGAAATGGATGAATTGGATAAATTAGCGGTGGAAAATTTTAGAAAATACCTTAGAATTCCTTCCGTTCCACCTCAAAACAACTATGGTAACATATCTTCATTGCAAATTATTTATAATAAATTCAATTAAATTGATTTTGTTGTTACGCAGATTTGTGCGTACAGTTTTTGGAACAGCAAGCCCAATCACTTTCGTTGCCGATTTTCGTTATCAATGTTAGACCGGATAAGCCAGTGGTGATAATCCAGTGGAAAGGTACAAATCCTGAAATACCAAGCATTTTGTTGAATAGTCACATGGATGTGGTCCCAGTTGAAGAAGATAAATGGATTCACCCACCATTTGAAGCCCATATGGACGAAAAAGGAGATATTTACGGCAGAGGAACCCAAGACATGAAAAGTGTGGGAGTACAATATTTGGAAGCTATTCGTAGGCTCAAAAAAGATAACGTACAATTAAAAAGAACAATTAATGTTTGCTTTGTACCGGATGAAGAGGTCGGCGGCAGGGAGGGAATGAAACTATTTGTGCAAACAGATTTTTTCAAAAAGTTGAATGTGGAGTTTGCTTTAGATGAAAGCGGCCCGTCTCCTTTAGAAAACACGTTCATTGTTAATTACGCAGAAAAACATAAATGGAGTGTTGAAATTACATGCAAGGGTGCTGTGGGACATGGAAGTGCAGTTCCAAAAGATACTGCTGCTGAAAAGTTGGGTAAAGTTTTGAGATATTTGTATGAATTTAGAGAAGAACAAAGCAATTTGATTGACGATGATCATTTCATCAACTTGGGAAAGATTGTTACTTTGAATGCCACTATTATAAAGGTAAGATTATGGAAATGGTAAAGTTTTTTGGAAGATAACAAAATTATCAATTCAACATGCATCCAACATTTATTTCAACATATTTTATATTATGAATTAAAAGTACTTAGAACCCCGAACCTCTTCCAAAAATATTTTCAAATGAACTTCAATTAAACAAAGGCAAACTCTTAAAAATAAAACACTGCTTACTTTGAAGGGTGGGCAGCAAGAAAATGTAATCCCGTCGGAATTCACAGTAAGAGTTGACATCAGAATTCCTCCCAAAACTAACATTGATAACTTTCGGAAATTTCTACAAGATATTTGCGCCAAAAGTGGAAAAGATGTAACCTTAGAAGAAATCCAATGCGAAGCTATAGACGTGCCAACCAGTATTGACGACAGCAATATCTTTTGGACCACAGCCCAGAAAGTCCTAAATGATTTGTAAGACTTCCATTTGCATAAATATCTTATCTGATAAAGCATGTTTTTCAGAGGGTATAAGGTTCTCCCTGTAATCTGTGCCGGAATAAGTGACTCAAGATATTTACGAAACATCGGAATTAAAGCGCTAGGCTTAAGTTTAATAACCGAAACAGAATTTCTTTTGCATGCACACAACGAATATTTGAACAAAAAAATATTCCTAAAAGGAATTGACATTTACTGCAAACTTTTACCAGCATTGGCCAACCTATAAGAAACCAGCTTTTCTAGATTTCACACGTTTAGAATAGAACGAATGCTTGTAATTGGCGAATGTTTCACCTAATCAATTTTAATTATATTTTATATTCGTTTTTTTTTTGCACTTAAAAATTTTAAGCATACACGATAGTTAAAATGGAATTGTAAAATATAATGAAATTCAGTTTTTAGGATTGGACCACTGAATAATAAACAACAGCTTCAATCCATACAGTTGGACAATATAAGGAAAGTGGTCGGGAAATCGTTCGCAACAGGTAGCCATTAAATTTAATAAGCACTTTTAATAAATTAGACATCGATAAGAAAACCTCTGACACATTTTCCATATAATTATGCGCGCATTATCGCTTCATCCATTATGAACAAATAATTGAGGATCGTTTATACGGAATTTTATGTAAACTAGGAAAAGGTTTCTAACGGGAAAAAAATTCAGAAATTAATTGAATGGAAATGCAGTTAATATAATATGTAGTTTATAAAAAATGCATTAATTATGAGAACAAACAATGTAGAAATATAGGGCACGGAACAACAATTATAATTTTTTGTTAGGAATTTCTAAATTAATTCATTCTTAAATACAAAAGCGTTATTATTATATAATTTAAAATGTACAAACTTCATAATATCGTTGATTAAGAATATTATAAATGCAATATAGTAGAAATTTTGCGCAAAGCATCCGAAAGAGCAAACAAGTCGTGCGAAATGATCTGTACCTTTTCCAATCACGTTTACTTTCCATACTTAATAAATACATTATGTGTAATGTTACAAATAACAATAGCAACAAGCAACCAATAAAAAGGAAATAATTCAGCTAAAGAATGTCTGCGGTTTTCCTCTAATGAATCGAAAACGTTGCACGTTTAAAGCATGTTTTATGCAATTTTTTTCGCTTTTGCAAAAATCGACAGATTGAGCATATTATAAGGAAAATTATTAATCAAATCATTGCATTTGACGTCGGCAATAAGTTATAAGTCACGACTACTATAAATGTAAAGAGTTCACGACAGGTGTAAAATGAAAAGGACGTCAAAAACCATTGTGGCAATTAATTTATAGAAACGACTAAAAGTGTATCTTAAAAAAAATATATTCGTTCTTTTCTCTCGAGGAAAAAAGAAAAATATATTTTAACCTAACTAAATTTGTAATAAAAAGCCTCCTAACCTTATCTAACCGCATTATAACTATTACTTCTTCAATGTAATTATTTTGTAAGAAATTAACATAATTCAAGCCTCTAATGGCAATAATAAAATCATTTATGGAATTGAATCATAAAATGTACTTAATTCGTTTTATTGCTGATGTCAACTTTATTGGACACTTATACATGTGAAATTGGTCTTTAACACACATAACTACCTGTAAGATGAAAATGCAAATCTGCTTGTAAGATGCATTGACCCGTTGATTCCAGGTCGTCAAATTACAATGTCTATGTCATGAGAATGCGATCATTGAAACGGTTCAATTCAACTGATGTCTTGTTGTTGTTTTCCTTTTTCTAATTCACAAGATTCATCTCGAATGCGAGCGTATGTTGTAATAGATTACACGCATTATTTATTCATTTGATATTGTATTGCCAATTATTGTTTCAATCTGCTATACATTTATAACAATAAGCATTGGAAGAATTGAGGAAAATGGGAAATTCTTAGGTTTTATTTGCTTTTCTATAATACACATGCAATGTGCATATACTGCATATACTTTTATACTGTATGTATAGGTCTATGCCATAGCTATAGAGAAAAAATAAACAATTACTTATTAATAAAGTTTTTTATGGTTAGATTTTAATTAATTTTCTAGTTTGTTTATTAACAAAGCGTATCAATCGGTTATGGATTATGATAATGAAGAATTTGTGAAACTCGCTATTTGACTCGTTTTTGTTTCGTTCGCGTTATTTGCTATAAATTATTAACTTTATAATTGCTCGTATCCTCAAAGATTGTTTAATTATCGTAAATTATTTCAGAAAGTATTAAAAGTTATACGGCTTTGGAGAAATACATTTTTTGGAAGAGTAAAAATATATTTATTTTGGGCTACTTAACATTATATCAGAGATATTTAAATTATTTTTAAAAATTTAATTATTTTGTTTTTAATTACTTTTTAATGCAACTAAAGAAAAATGTCTGCTAAACAATTTTATGATTTGCATTTTTTTTTTGTTAATTTAAAGGGTTAGTTTAATCAATCGTCGAGTATATTTTATTTCATAGATTAATCGATAAACACAAATATAAATTATGGAAGTACTTTTAAAATTAATCTTTTTTTGAAAATACACAAGGGATTAAATGCCAAAATTTAATTTAAAAAAATAACAATTTAAAATATGACTAAATGCTAAAATGTAGCAAATAAATTATATTTAAATTTTTATGGAAACAAAATTTAAAAAAATTATATTTTTTAGTATTTCTTATTTCAGATTTTAGTTTAAATGTGTTCCGTCGTCATATCGTATTCGCCGCATTTCTGCGGATTCTTAATTAGGAAATTTTGAGTATAGAATACTTTTATTGTACACTCATTCTTACTTTTATTGTACACTCATTC
>JASKGO010007638.1:0-34099 GCA_030556065.1 Holobus sp. GC000080 | reverse complement strand
TATACTTTTTGAAAAAGTTTACCACAAGAAATAAAAAGAGATTATTATTGATTGCTATAGTAATTACAACAATTGGAAAATTTCTTCTAGCTTATAAAGCGAATATTACACCAATTAATATGCCATATCCTGAGTAATTATATTTTCATATATTATTAATTATTCAATTGAATGTTATGGGTTTTTTTCATCTGATTATAAAATAATTCTTCTTATTTAATAATGACAATTAAACATTGCTATTTTTTAGAAACTTTCAGCACATTTTCATAAATAACTACTACCTGTTTTACATAACACCTTGGAACTTTCTAAATTGCTACATTTTAGGCCTTCTGCAAGGTGTTTTCTACCTAGAAAGAAACAAAACCCAAGCATTTATAACAAACAAAGTACGTAAAGGATTTTTTTTCTTCTAATTAAATAAAGAAATAATGTAACTGATTGTTTAATTAATAGGTTCTTTGTTTGGTATGGAATGTTTCAATATTTTTGGTACCAATTGGATTAGTTTTCTCCGGCAGTTATTTTTTCATTGAAAATGTTAAACTAAACAGGTAACAATCTAAAATTATTAATTAACAATTCGAAAAGTAATTTTTTATGTAAAAAAAATGATTTTTAGATTTTTCTCAGCATTGTACATAACTTTGTTCCATTTTATTTACGGTTTGTTTTTATCTTGGGCCATTTACGGCATTACTTTCAACAACGGAGGTAAATATATATTTTTTTTAATCATTAAAATGTTAATAAATAATTATAAATAATTAATTGTAAAATAAATTAAATTGCAGCTTTAATTCAAAAGATTTTAACTGTAAAACCAGTGGTGATTTTTGGTCGAACAACATTTGCTTTATTTCTTTGCCACGTGAGTCTACAAAGAATTAAATATGGAAGCCGTCATTATGCTAATTACATAAGTACAACTAATTTGGTAGAAAAAAATCAGTTTTTTTTTATTTAAAATTTAAATTTTGTCAATTTCAGGCAATTAATAGCGCAACGGACTTTGCAATTGCTCTGCCAGTGGCTTTAATTATAACGCTTTTCATTGAAATGCCAGTTTCAAATATTATACACTTATTAGTTAAGCGAAATTTAAAAGAACATGCAAAAAATAATTAATTGACTTGCAAAGCGACAAAAAAAATACAAAAATAAATTGAAAAACCGAAAATATATTTCCAAATTTATTTAATGCAATATCTCGAAAACTAAAAAAGATACAGAGATGCTTTTAGTATCAAATTAAAGTGTTTTAAATGTTCTACTAAAAAATAGATTCAATTTAACAAAGTTTCAAAAAGTTAAGACACAGTGCGAATTTTAAACCAAAAGAAGAACAGAAAACTTAAACTTTTGCAAAAGTTTTGTATGATGGATAGAATCTCTAATCAAACGTAAATTCCAAGAATTATTACGTAATTAGTCACTGTATCATCTACTATTATTATTTAGGCCCTCAGTAATTGGATTCCAAAACGTCTGCAAAAATAAACCGATGATATACAATAACAATTCCTTTTTTTTATTCCTTTTTAGTTTGTTAAGCCATCTTACTTAGAAAAATAACTGCAATTATGCAGAAAAATCTACACTTTGTTATTGTAACTTTAAAATAATTAAATTTATAAACATTTTTAAAGAATATTGCAAAATAAAACAAATAATTTGAATTTAAAAAAAGCTGTTTTGTTTTACAGAATTCAAAGAAACCAAATTAAAATATTTCTGCTTTATTACCTCATAAATATTACTTAACATGTAAAAACGAAATATTCGGTTACACATCTGTACATTTAAAAATGCAAGTAGTAAATATTTGTTGTAATAAATAAAACATTGCAAATTATAAACATCACTTCTTAAATTTACCTCCAACTTAAATCCATTACAACAGTAACCTTCTTCAGCAAGGTTCCATGGTGTAATGGTTAGCACTCTGGACTCTGAATCCAGCGATCCGAGTTCAAATCTCGGTGGGACCTAAACTTTTCTTTTTGTTTTTGAAAATTACTGCTAATTAAGAAACTAATTACAGTATAAAATTTTAACAAAACTGCTGAAAAGAATGGTGCATCGTCATAAAACAGTTGCAGCTATAAATTACACTGCAATTGCACAGCGGGAAGAGAACTTCGCTCGCGATTTAAATAACATATTGAAGGTTGCTTATCAAAAAAGCGAATGCGCACTCGTTTAAAACTTGTTGTTTTCTATTTACAAGCCTTCATTTCCAACCATACTTTGCTTTTGTACAGTTTACAAGTAAGTTTCTACATTATAAACACAATAAAACGGGAAACGCGGCGCCAGAAGGATGTTCGGTGGAAAAATTGCATTGGTCACCGGTAAAATTACTTATTTACTTAAAAATTTTACTTAAAACTTAAAAATAAAACTAAAAATTAAGGAAAATTGATGGAAAATTCCAGGTGCTGCATCAGGAATCGGCAGAGCGGCATGTCGTGCCTTGGCTCGCGAAGGCGCCACAATTATAGCCGCCGACAGCAATTCCGAAGGAGTCGCCCAAACGGTCAAGTTGCTGGACAACATAGCGCATCACAATGGCCTTGCGATGGACGTGGCCGATGCCCAAAGCGTGCGCGACGGTCTCCTGAAGAGCTTGGAGCATCATAACACGCCGCCCAGCATTATTGTCAATTGCGCCGGCATCACGCGCGACAACTTCCTGCTGAATCTGTCCGAAGCTGATTTCGATGAAGTTATCAATGTTAATTTGAAGGTAACCAATTAATCATTTCATTTTCACATGTTTTATTACTTTTTTTTTGTCGAGTTTCTTGTTTTAATTTGTTTTGCAAACTTTGTTTTCAATTTTTCAAAATTTGTTATCAATATTTGAATACATTGAAAAATGGTTTCAGGGAACGTTTTTGGTAACGCAAACCTTCATCGGCGAACTGATAAAAAGCGGGGCCAAAGAAGGCGCAGTAGTAAATGTAGCTAGTATTATTGGTAAATACGGAAACATTGGCCAAGCAAATTATTCGGCTAGTAAAGCCGGCGTTGAAATGCTGACAAAAACCACAGCCAAAGAATTGGCACGGCATGGAATTAGATGCAATGCCGTTTTGCCAGGTTTCATCGATACGCCAATGACTAAAATTGTCCCTGAGAAAGTCAAGGAAAAGTTTTTATCGCTAATTCCTTGCGCGCGCTTAGGCACACCTGAAGGTAATCTAAATTTGCATTTTTCTTGTAAATTAATTTTAAAAAAATTTTTCTTTTTAGAGGTAGCTGAAGTAATTGTATTCCTAGCATCTGAAAAAAGTTCTTATGTTAATGGGGCATCAATTGATGTAACTGGAGGATTTTGATTCATTTTTTGTTTTGTTTTGCATTTGTTTTTTACTTAATTAATTAAGTAAGCTAATAATAATTCCTTCTTATATTTGTAAAGTTTTCTTTTTTAATTATTAATTAATAATTAGAAAAAGTTAAAAAAGAAATGGCAAAATGTTTAAATAAATTAAAAAAGAAAAGCAAAAACAAACAAAAAAAGGATTTGCCCTCCACTTACATTACTGTATAATGGGTTGTCTAAAAACAATTTCTATTTGTTTTTAAACTTAAGAAATCTGTTTATTTACTAATTAAATTAATTAGAAAATAAACAATACTTAAAATTAATTATTTCTTTTTGCGTTTTAGACGCTTCGCTTGTTTGTAGGCCTTGTAGTGACTCTTTTGCTTCTCCACCATAATCTCGTTGTACTTTTTCTTATTGTGTTTTTGAAATTCCGCATCGGCCAACAGCTCATCGACCAGAGTCTTCTTGCGTTCCTTCCTAGTGAGTCGATTGCTGTAATAATCCAGCGCATTATCCTCCACTTTCCCGATTTGGAAGTACTTGGGGAGCACTTTCAAGTCGTTCTTCTTGTAGAAATGCTTCGGATCTAAAACGGAGCGCATCTTGAGGACTTCCAAGTCGCGTTTCACTTCCTCCGTCATCTCGGTGGCTGGCATATTGAACCACTTTTTGCCCTTCGTTTTATCAGCTTCTCTCTGCATTTAAAATTAATAAATTTTGAAATAATTACAATTTAAAATAAGCAAAATCTTACTCTTCTTTCTTCTCTTAATTTTTTATCAGATTTATTAAAATCTGGCACATTTTGTAGTTTTTCAAAGTCTGGATTCAATACTTTTGATTTTTCCAGTATGTTTTGCAGTTGTTTCTCATCAAAAATTGGTTTCTCCTTCAATGAGAATGTTTTTATTGGTTTCCTATTCTTTTTCCTGCCTTCACTAGAGTAACCCATTTCTTGGAAGAAATTATCAAATGGATCATTGCTTTTCGTGGTTTTTGATGTTTGCGCTTGGTATTCATTAAATAATGGTGTTATAGTTGAATTTTCTTAAAGATAAACAAAATATTCAGTAGTCGACAGGTGCATAAAGAAAATGTTTACTTACTTGTTGTGTCTTGAGTTCCTACGGTATCCAAAATGAAGCCTATATTTTCGTAGTTCATTTTGAAGCTAACAAATCTATTATTATGTTTATTTCTTTAATAATTTGCTTAAAAAAAGCACAAACTTTAATACCATGCACGCAATTTATAGGTTATATTGATGTCAACTGTCAGTTTGCATATGTGTGTGTGATGTATAGGTGGTTGCGTGAATTGTGTCATTTGCGTGGGTGTCTTCGAGCAAGGTGATTTAAAAGCTTATTAGTTTTAATATTTAATTGATTACTTAATAACATTTGGTGAATTCATCAATAAAAGTGTGTTCTTTTAGTTTACATTTGTATTATTGTCCAACAATTATTATTATTTAATTGATAAAACTTGTAAAAATTCTTAGTCAACATAACCTAAAAGTTTTGAAAGAAAGATCAGAAATGTTTTGCAATAAATTTGCAATTAGAGCAACAAAACACCAAGTAACCATTTCCAAACTACTGATACGAACTCTTAATTCCTTCACGCCAGCACCAGACGTTGAATATCTATGTAATCCTAGCAATTTCAAGGAGATAAGTCTCAATATCCAAGAGCGTAGATCAGCTGGAGACATAAAACTAGTCCATGAACTACATAATAAGTTACCTACAGAGGATTCCCAATTAAAACAGAAGTTTTTTGATGAATTACTTAAGATACCTAATCGAACGCATCCAGATTTAATTCATTTAAAAGAACCCAAAGTCATTAAACTCATAGGGCAACCAAAGGAATTCAAAGGAAAACCGTTTGAATTTGCTGAAATTGCTAAGAGAATGCACTTAGCACGCACTGAACATTTGGGGAATATAACGGGTTCAAGGAGCTATTATTTAACGGGAGATTTAGCCCTTTTGGAGCATGCCCTTATTAATTTAACTTTAAAAAATCTATTGGAAAATGGTTTTAAGTTGATCTCAGTTCCTGATTTGCTGGATGAATGGATCATCCAAGGATGTGGAATGAATACAACTGGAGAAAGGACTCAAGTAATGTATAAATTTCTCGTTTTTAGATCTTTTTTAATAAATAAAAAAATGTTTAATTAATTATTGGTTGTCATTTGTTATTTTAAGGTTTACAAATTGGCCAAAGACGATCAAAATGGAAGGAATCTATGTCTGTCTGGAACAGCAGAGATGTCCCTAGCAGGATATTTCAGCCACAAATCGATATCGGAGGAAAAACTGCCAATAAAAGTTGCATCAGTTAGTCGGTGTTTTCGTGCAGAAGCCTCCAGTGTCGCTGAGGAACGAGGAATTTTCCGGTAAGTGTTTTCAAACTTCATGTCTTCATGTTTAACAATGAAAACTTCTCTGTTTACCCATTGAATCACGCCACAAATATTTCGTAGCCAATTAAAGCGCATTTTACGCAAATACCAAATGAATAGATTGCTCTCATTGGATATTTCTAACAAGTCACAGCACTCTATTGTTATAATACCAGCCATAAAAGTTTTTGTATCCAATCAAAGCGCGCGTTTCAAAAATTCCCAAAGCCACAAAATTTTCTTGCCAATCAGGGTTACTTTTAAAGCTGCTGAAACTTACAGAGAGCTCTGATTGGCTATAAAAATTTTGTGGCCACTTGAGAAACTTAAGTTTTAATTTCCCATTATTATACCCTGGTCTTTTTTAAATCATTATTCTGAATTAAAAAAAAAAAAATGAAAAAAATATAATGGTTTAGGGTGCATCAGTTCACCAAAGTGGAAATGTTTGCACTGACTAAACCGGAAGTCTCCGAATCAATGCTGGAGCACTTCAGACAGCTGCAGGAAACGAATTTCGCATCTTTGGGTTTACATTTGCGAACGATGGATATGCCGGCGAACGAACTGGGCGCGCCCGCATTCAGAAAGTTCGACGTGGAAGCCTGGATGCCGGGTCGCGCGATCTTCGGAGAAGTTTCCAGTTGCAGTAATTGTACGGACTATCAGTCGCGTCGTTTAGGCATCAAATGCGACGACCAGTTTGTGCACACAGTGAACGGCACCGCTTGCGCCGTCCCCCGAATGCTGATTGCCTTAGTGGAAACGCACCAAAATGCTAACGGCACAATCAGCATACCGCCAGCGCTGGCAAAGTATTTCGGTAAAGAGGTGATACGCAAACAGAAGGGCATACCTGAGCTGAGACTTGTAAAGAATAAAAAGACGTAGTAATAGATTGATAAATGCTTACAGAAAACGGGTCTTTAGGGTTCTCTTTATTTAATCATTTTTACTAAATATTTACAATTATTTACAGAGGCCAACGGGTACTGACTGGTCACCCAAAAATGGCACCAAAAACAACTTTCAAATGCTTTGGTGATTTGAGCATTTGAACGATTAACTGTTGCTGCTGCTGGAAATCAGCAGGATTCTCTTTTATTAAATTCTATCTATACGAATGATAATTAGTCTAAGAAAATCGATCTAAACTTAAGTACATTAATAAATAATAAGTAAAGATTAGAAAAAAAAAAAAAAAAGAAAGAAATAACTGTGCTGGGAATAGCATTTTTTTTTTTTGGAAATAAAATACAATTATTTGGATCAGACATCGACCGACGACTATTTATTTAATTATTATTGGAATTATCACTAAAAATGCTATTTTTCTTTTTAAATCATCTCTGCTGTTTGGTTTTCCTATTCTTTTTTTAAATTTATATTTTGTTCTAAGAATGGTTCTGATTACAAGCACAATGATATGCTAGAACCTACATCTAAAATGCAGTCACAGCCCTTGCATGTTTATTTTTTCTTATTCTTTTTTTGTTTAATTAGAAGTGAATTGTCTTCTTGGCACATGGAAAATTCTACATTTAAATTCATCGGATTTCCTCAGATTTATCAGCTATTTTCAATGGTGACAGGTGTCAAAATTACAAAAAAGTAAACGGCAAGCAACCCAAAAAGTGGTAAACAAATTTAGAATTTTCCATTGTGCCATCTAGTGGCTGTCAGAATTGACTAGAGTTACTTAAGTACCGTTTGGCACGTGTTTGTTACGCAGTAAATGCATAATTCGTGTTGCGCGCCGCTTCAAACAAACAAACGAAAAGAAAAAACAGAGTGGGAAATGAGTGGTTGTTTTAAAAGTTTGTGTCGTAATCGGACCTTCGTCTGCCGTAACCTCCGCTATGACTACTTCCCGGATGGTTTCCGTAATAGGCGTTGTAGTAATAACCGTTCCATTCGGACCTCCAGCTGTCGTACAAGTTGGCCATACTGTTGTCGTGAATGGATCCGGTCGATCTCTGCAATTCATTAATGCGATGCTTTCATATTTTTAATTAGAGTTATTATTTTTTTTTTTTGGATGAATGAAGAAGTTACCTTCTTTTGGTACTTCATATCGTAGGGATGTCTATCGTTCCAAACGTCTTCCATGTTGTACAGATCATCGGCTGCGTAATTATCGATTCCACCGCCCATGTGGTTCTTGTTCAGTTCGTTGAGCATGTCTTCTGTTAAGGGACTCGGGGCCTTCTTTTTGGCACTCTTTTGGCGATTGACCAACTGAAATATTTAAATTTTTAAGTATTTTTTTCCTCTAGAGATTGTAAAAGAAAATTTTATTTCACTTCCGGTTTAACCTTAACCGGAAATGGCCCTATATTTTGATTTTTAATTAGCAAGCCCTATTTTTACTTTATTTTTTTGTGATAATTTGATTTTCAATTACTTGCGGAAATATTTTTGGTCAAGAAATAAATACTTACCACAGTCACTCCGAAAATAATGACAAACAATAAGGAAGCCAATCCAATTACAATGACAGCGATGGCCCATTGAGGTAGCAAAACATTCTCATCGGCCATTCCGACGGTGGGGTACACATGTTTCGGCAAAACTAAAGAAAAAAAAATCCACAAATAAATCTAAGATCTAAGAAAAAAATAAATTCAAAATGTACCTATGAAGTCAGTGTACTTGGGGTCAACGACGAAATTGCCCAAACTTAATTTCCCCCCAAGTGTGTCCGCAACGGTTTCCATTGTGGAATTGATATCGGTCGATTTGGGCTCCCTGTTTCCGGAAAAGGATGCACTCTTTGAGGCGGCCACCGCTGCCGAACTAGATGCATCTTCGAGTGAGTCGTGGAACAGTTTCTTAATCTCCAACGTATCCACTTGCCGACCCAGATCGTTTAATTCCACTAGATAATCTACGAGTACGCTACCCTCGCTGAAACCATCGATCCTAATCTTTTTATACCATTTGTTCAGAACGTTGGATTTACTGAAGACGTCTTCCAGCTATACAAAAGTTTATTTTCATTAATATATGATAATCCCACTGAAATTACTTTATACTACAGGGAATTTCATTAGTCATGATAAATAAGATTATATCTTTCTCTCTTTTATCTCTAAAACCCCCCTTAAGTAATTCATTTTAAAGCATTATATCTTTATTTCTTTATTAATTAAAGAATTTAAAGTTTGAAATATAAACTAAGTAATTTTTTTAAGAATGAAATTTGTCAAAACCAACCTGTGATTGAACTTCGTTTGCCAAAATTTGCCATTCCCTAGTGTTCCTATCTAATAATTCCGGTACCCATTTAGCGCCACCAACCAGCTTTATGGTACCAGCCAAATCGCACTCTTTGACACAGTATCCCGGAGTTGTTGGCTTAGAAGTAGTTGTTGTGGTTGTTGCTTCCGTTGTACTAGCTTCGCTTTCACTTGTAGTGGTCGAACTAGTAGAACTTTGCAAGAAAGTGGCATTTCTAGCCGCTTCCAATAACTTCTCGATAGATATTGGTGTGGTGGATGGAGTTGGCCATCCTGTGAATTCAGTCGTAGCCCTTGAAGGCCAACCCTTTTGGATTGTTGGCAAAGGTGCCGGTCCAACGGTGACTTCAGCCGCTACACTACGAGGGGTTGTTAGTCGTCCACTGCTGGATTTGCGGCCAATACCACCAGGTCGACTGGGGAATACCACCTTAAAGTTACCACTAGTTGTTGTACTAGGAGTTGTACTGGAAGGTAATTCAGTGGTGGAAGTCGTGGCTGATTTCGTAGAGTATTTGGCTTTGTAACCAGGAGGAAGGAATGCTGAGACATCATCAATGGTGACACCTTTTAGGGCATTTTTGGGTTTTTCTGTGGATTTTTCTTTAAAGCCTGGCGGAAGGAATGCACTGACGTCATCAACAGTGGCAACCTTCAAAGGTTTGGAGGTTGTGCGACTAAGATTGAAGCCCGGAGGTAAAAATGCTGATATGTCATCTAAAGTAACACCAGGTAAAAGTGATTTTTTGGTTGTTGTTGAAGGTTTTGCTGTGGTGCTAGTAGTTGTTAATTTATATCCAGGTGGTAAAAATGCTGATATATCATCCAATGTAATACCATCAAGAAGAGATTTCTTTGTTGTTGGTTTGGAAGTTGTTGCAGTGGTAGTTGTAGAAGTACTGGTAGTTGAAGATGATTTTTCAGACTTATCTTTATATCCCGGAGGTAAAAATTTAGAAATATCAACTTCCTTAGCAATTTTGAAAATTGTAGGTTCTGTAGTACTAGTAGTACTAGTTGTCATAGGTTTAGTCGCTAAACCTTCAGTGGTAGTTTTATAATCAGCAGGTAACAATGCATCCAAATTACCCTGTTTAATCTTCAAACCTCCGATTTCCACCTTAGGCTCCTCGGTGGCCTTCTTTAAAATATCTTGAAGAGTTTTGGGTTGATCTTGAAGTGCTTGTTCCTTAGCTCTGTAACCGGCAGGTAAAAACCTACTAACATCCGGCACTGTGACTTTAGTGGTAACATTAGCTATCCTCAAAGGATCATCACCTTGAGGTTTATCTAAATCAGCTTTTGTTGTTGGTTTCGTAGGTCTTGTTTGATATTTGGGTTTGAAGGTAGGTCTGGCATTGGGAGAAAACTTTTTGATTACAACAGTCGGTCCGTTTTTAGGCGTAGTTGTTGTCAAATCCAAGTCCATCATAGTAGTAGCTGAACTGTTTCCTTCTTTAATGACCGTAATATTATTCCCGTTGAAGCCAGCGGTTAGATAACTGGACAAATCCGATTGGACCCTATCTAATTTATCAATAAGACTCTCAGTGCTGGTATTTGGTTTAGCTGATATATCTTCAACATTAGCCAATGTAGTGGTCTCAAGTTCGTTCAAAAGTTTCGTTTTAGTGGCTTGTTCTACAACTGCATTTGGAAGGTATCGCGCACCGGAAACCGATCTACTAGTTTGAACAGAAGCAACCACAACCCAAGTATCGCTCGTGTTTTCCACATTGGGTGGCACCAATGTTGGCGTAGGTTCTTCAGTGGTATCCACTGTAGTGGTATTGATGACCGCAGGTGATGAAGTAGTGGTAGCGGACTCTTCATCAATGACGGTGGAATCGATGAATTCCCTGAAGTTATCGTCTTTTACCATAACACCAGGCTTCATTGTTAAAACATCGTAACTGTTATCAGCAGAAAGGTTGCTTTCAGAGCTGCTGCTGCCGCTGGTATAGTCATAATCCGCAGTGGAGGCATCCTCATCGTACTCCTCCGCACTCCCCGCCGTTGAAACTGTGAAGAATTTATCGGGAGGAAGCGTAATGGGTCCCTTAACGACCTCCACGTCGTTTTTATGATTATTATTATTATCGTTGCGCTGGTCTTTGATGTCTTCCAGCAGCGGGTCGATATTGCGCTCGGTGCTGGAAGCCAGAGGTCTGAATCGTCGATGAAAAGTGGTGGCCGGCACCGGCGTTGTACTGGGCGATCGAGTGGCCTTATAAACCACCTCGCCACTGTGATCCACAAAGTAATCCTTCACCTGCGTCTTAGTCTTGCCGTTGCCGCCTTCAGGTGCGAAAATACGCGTGCGATGATTCAGAAACCGTTGCTGATTGTTGTCAACGGAATTATCGGGGAATTCCTTCCAATTATTGCCGCCGGTCCCTGGACCTGCATTCACCGAGAACGGTTTGAAGGGGCTGGCGCGGTTTTTGAATTCCGGCGGAAGATCGGCCGGACTTTCGATGGTTATTTCGCCGAGGAATGTCTCCGTTTGCGGATCATGATTATTATTGTGATTCCTGAACAAGTGCGAGTAATTGGGACGGTGCGTGGAAGGGACCACGGATCCTGCCGGCTGATGGACGAAGGGCGGTGTGACGGGACGGAAACCGTGCGGGGAACTCGCGTGGAAGTTATCGCTAAAGGATTGCTGCTGTTTCTCGAACTGACCACTGAATCGGTACTGCGGAAGGGTCTGCTGCAAATGTATCGGAAGATCTGACGTTTGCAGATCGCGGGCCTGTTGCTGACGACGTTGCTGCTGCTGCTGCTGCGGATGGTAAAAGGAATCGATTGACTCTTCCTGGTAGCTGGTCGGATGCTGGCGATTGTAGAATTCACCGCGTTGCTGATAATTAGGGACGAAACGAGCTTGAGGAGTCCCGAAGAAGAAACTTTGATCTGCAACAATAAAAATCAAACAAAAAACATAAGTTGGATTTTAATTACTTGAAAAATCGCAAAAAATATTACGAAAATATATCAAAATACAGAAAAAAATTCAAACATTTTATTTAAAATTACAAAATTGTGGCTATTTCCGGTGTACAAGTAACCGGAAACAATAAATAAGTTCAAAATATTTTCCAGCAAGTAAACTTTTAAAAACTTTTAATGGAAAAAAGCTTTTGCTTTTCCGCTTACGTGAAAACCCTTTTGTATCAATACTTGGTAAAAATGATAAACAAATTTCCAAAAATTCCCCAAGAAAAAAGCATTTTCTTTTATATAACAGCCAATAAATAAATAATAAAACAGATAAATAGCTATGGAGCGTTAGAATCTTAGAAGATATTGAATAACCGGTAATAAAATTATGAAGCTCGAAGGATCAGAACCTTTGAAACGATCCTTGAGGGGATGCAGCATCTTCGCTTTGATGCAGCAGCAGCTAGCAGCACAGCTTTCTGTCGCTATTTAGCAGTGGCAGCGAAGAGGATTCAAGAGAAATCAGAGGGATGCTGTGCCAGTGCCGCCCTGCATGTGTTAGTAGAATGGAAAAAGAGAACTGATAAAATGTACCCTATATCTATGGGCGGATAGATAAAGCGGAAGAGAGAGAAGAAGGAGAGGAATATAAAGAGAAAGAGCGAAGGAAAGGGGATGCAGCATGTGGATGGTTGGTATGGAGGATGGACTGAGTGTGAAATAAGGGTGGCGAAGGATGCCGGCGGTATTGGGATGAGCAAAAATTCTTTCATCTAAAATCGTCTCTTCGGCAATTTTCCCTCTCAGTCACTTTTCTTCTCTTTGTGCTCTTAGTATTTCCATGTCGGGCCCGTTTATTATTCCGATAACATTTTCCTTCCGCCCGCCCGCCACTAAGGAAGGAAGAACGAATAAGAGATCGATAGGGGATTATTTCGCGCTGCCTCCAAACTGATTTCTTACTTCATTATCGATTGTGTTTTATGCGTTTCTCTCATTTCTCCCTTGCATTTTTACCTTGTGCTTCTTCTTATACTATATCTACATTTTTATTTAAATTTCAATTGTTAGTTTACTTCTTTCTTTCTTTCTTTCTTCTTATACTAAGACAGATTTTATTCTTTTGCTTTTACGTTGATTTTTCTTTTTTGTTTTTTGGATTTATTATTAATTCTTCTACTTTATTTTAATGTCTACCATTTTCTGATTGGTTTTTAATTTTGTTTATTTTTTTAAAGCAATTTAAATTTAATATAAATTGGATTAATTAAAAAAAGTTTGCTGAGCAATTTAGAGTTTATTAATTTAATATTTTTCGGATTTTGTTTTGTCTTAACTACAAACTTTGTTTAATCCTAATTAATGATTTTTAATTATTTTGTTTCTCTTTTCTTTGTTTGTGATGTGAAATAAGACAAAACTTATAAAGATTAAAATAAATTAAAATTCAAAATAAATGAATTATCCTCTATACTTTTAATTTTTAGTTTTGTATATAATTTTAGCACTTAAAGAAGCTCAAAAATAAAAATAAAATGCACTGAAAAACATTCAAAGTTTTTTTAAACACGTCGAATTACAAGGAAACATATTTCACTTAAAAAAAAAAAGGACAATTGAAATTAAAATGCAAAACGCATGTAAAAAACAACAGTTGAAAAATAAAATCATGCACAGAATACAAAACAAATTTTCAATGATGGCTCATAAAATCGAATCGTTTGACCGAATAAATGACAATGTTCCATTTTTAGACGCTTGAATAATAACTACAACAAAAAAAAAACAACAAAATACAAAATAATACAGTTACGTCAATAATTTTCATCCTTTAACTGTTTTTACCGTATAAAATTTTGTAATTAGCAAAACTTTATAAACTTTAAAATGATATTTTTCCCATATTATTATTTTATTCAATATTTTTATTCAATATTCGTTTTATTCGTTTATATAAGTAAATTAAATTAAATTAAATTTTTAACGGTTTATTTCATAAAATCCCTTCATTTTGAATGAAAAATTTAAAATAATTAACTTATAAAACTTTAGAAAATTTTGTTTATTTTCTGCTTTGTTTCTGTAATTACTCGTATGTAAATATTGCTTATCAAAAAAAAAAAAAAATAACAAAAAAAAATAGAATTTCTAAAATATTAAAAAATGAGAAATTTATAGCTCTAATGCAGTTAGCGCAATGGACATACAAAAATAGAAAGGAATTATCTCATTTCGCAACCCCTCAACCCTTAATACAGAGCAGAATTAGAATGAGAGCGCAATGCAATGCAAAATGCAATAAAAGCGAAATAATTTATAGCTTTTGTAAAGTTGTCCGCATTTTTTTCTTCTTTAACATATAACCAACATGTTACGTGTTATTGTATATGGACTGTTTGTACATAGATATACGAATTGCACATCAGTGCATATATGTATACGAGTAAATTTAAGGATGCGTACCCTGTACATGTATGCAGATTGTAGAGCTAGAGAGATACGTAATATCACCTGCGGAGTGCTCAAAGGGCGCAAAAGAGTCATACAGAACGCAACACACACACACACACACACACACTCGGAGAATGGATATTTACGAGACGCGAAGAGTGTAAATGCGAATTTGCATAAATTTATTACTACAACACGCTTGTATCCGCTCTCTATTATATTCATGTGTTATAAATATATACAGGGTCTTCATTAAGTTCCCCTAAGAGGACTTTTCTTTATAAATGCTGCTAGGAAAAAACTTTTTCTGCCTTACTAAATTTTACTTAAATTTTTATTAATTAAAAATAAACAACAAACGAAAAGAGTGTTTTTTTAAGTCTTTAAATCCTTGTGGATTATTTAGGAGTTTTAAAACAAAATTTTCCATTAATTTCACCCAGTGTTACATATTGCAAATGTTTTTTTGAAACTCCCTGTATATTTAAGAAATGTACTAGGAATGCTTTATGGTTTATGCGAACAAAGGAATAAGTAGTGACTGGTGGCGAGAGTTAAAGGATATAAACGCAGCAAACACAGTATTTTAATTTAAAATAAATAAAGAATGAGAGGACTAAGCCTAAGGAATATGAGTGGTGGATAAATGAATGAACAAATGTTTTGGTGTTGCGTTGTTGTTCTTCGCCTGTTCAATATGTTCATGTAGTTTAGCTACACAGAGAGCTACAGCCATACAGCTTTGCTATCAATGTGTTGTGCCTTTTGGTACCAGAGAGAGGAGAGAAGTACGCTGATGGTGTAGTCTGTACAGAGGTACAGAGGTACAAGCAAAAGCATATAGGTATACTGTACAGTCGATATGAATGCATGAATGCGAAACAGCAGGAGCAGCAGAGCTAGCAGGATCACAAGGATCAACATCGTTTATATGCAGCTTACACACAATATCTGCCTGCCTAACAAACGACCATTCGTCATGTCAATCGTTTTAACATGAATGTTCTTTGCGCTCAATATGCACACACAAACACACACAAACACACACTCAAACACTCACAGAGACGCAATTTTTAGCATTCCATGATGGGTTTTCCATTTTTCTTTTTAGTATATATATTTTTTTTATTTTTTGTTTTTGTCTCGTTTATTCTTTGTTTCTTTGTGTGTTTTTTTTTATGTTTTTCTGTTGTTTTTTATTTATTTTAAGCATGATTACTTTTCTCATTTTCCTTTTTTCTGTTTGTATTCGTTCTTTATTCTCATTTTCTCTCAATTTTATGTTGTTTTTTTGTTGTTGTCGTCGAATTTCCTCTCTTTTCTTCTTTTTTCTTTTGTATTTTTTACTTTACTTTTCTTCGCTTTTCTTTAAATAATTCATTATCTTTATATTCTTTCTTTTTTCTGCTGTTCTTTGTCATTTGCCTTAAATCTTAAATATATTCGTTCCAACGGTTCTGGATGGTGGAATTCTTTCATTTTTTTTTAATCGGTCAATGCAAAAAGTTAACCTTTTGCTTTTGCTTTTTAATAAAAAATAAATAAGTTTTTATGAAAAATTTTAAATGAGAATAAATTATAAAATTGGAGAAAATATCCACCCAATATAATGTCTTCAATCCAATAACATAACTCTTTGTTGTTTTGTAAATGCAAAAGCTATTCTTTTGCTATTCAATAAAAAATTTTATGATTTAATTGAAGTATAAATTAAGATGAGAAATTGATTACCCTGTATATTGTATCCAATTCACCCTCATAATTCTTGTTTTGCATCTGTATCCGAGATATGAAAATACAAATATTCAAATATACAGAGCTGTGGATAGATTAGCAAAGCACATATTTGCTTTTTGTTGTTCCAACATCGAACTTATTATCCGTTGGCAACGTAGGTACGCAATGTAAATGCCTTTTTTTTTACTCTTTCGACAATTGTTAATTGTTTCTGCTATTGATGAATCGCTCGTAATTAATCAATCAAGTTTTTTTGTTTATAAATGCGTTTGTTTTTCACTCAAATTTCGTTAAAATTTACTTCCAATTTTGATGTTTTATTTTCAATTATATATTTTTTTAATTGTTGCAAATTTCGTTAAAATTTACTTCAAATTTGGATGTTTTATTTTCAATTAAAATTTTTATTAAAATTATTGCAATTGTTTTGAAACAATTTGCATCTTATATGTTAAAAAAGAAAAAAATCAAATGAAAAATTATCGAGTAATTATTTGATGAAATTGATATCGAAAAGCGATGTTTATGAGTTTATAAGTTTATGACATAAACTGACGAAACGAGAATTTATTTCGCCAATACCTTTGTGTGTACTGGTATAACTGGCAAAAGAGCTAAGAGAGGAGCTCTCTAATGACAATGACAAACAATATATGAGTTGTCTTTGAGAGATTAATGACTCGTCTGATAAATAGAGTCAAAAAGGCGCAACTCATCAGTGTCGATACTTCTTTTATACGGGGATATATTTTTGTGACGCTTATCATATCTGCAGTCGACGGAACACTTTTTTTTTTTTCGGTTATTAATTATCCTCTCCGTCGTTCTGTTATCGATTTCTTTTATCCGCCATGATGGAACGTCAATATTTTTGTTTCCCCCATGGAAACTTCTTCATATTCTTTCATTACCTTAAAATTTTCATAATAAAAATTTATTATTCCCAAAAGTTTTACTAGTTTTAAATTAATTTATTTGAATTACCAAGTAAGAAAAAATAAATAGAGTATAAAAATTAAAGGAAAAAAGTGGAAAGTGGAAATTAAACCTAAATAAAAAGCAGATTTAACAAGAATAGAAAGCAGAAGACAGTGTGGAAAAATCCAATCAGAGGGATGAAATAAGGGTTGTGCTGCGTTATTGCAAGAGAAATATTTCTTGCAAGTAGTGCAGAGCGCACTTGGTTGTAATCAATTTGACAGGTTGCCAGAGAAGGAAAAGACTTATTTATGCCCTGCTCTTCCACACCATACATTTACACAGTATAGCACAGCACAGCACATGTGTACCGCTGTACGACTTATACGATAGATAGATTTACTTTCCCATCCTTTTCCTTCATTTCTTCATTTCCACCCGCACCGCACACCCCTTTTGCCTTCTTATGCGAATAACTCAAAACTTTGGTCCCTTGGCAATATCATCGTTCTTTTTTTTTCTGTATGTTTGTGTGTGCCGCGCGCGTCTTTTACAGCATCACAGCATCACAGCATCGCAGGATCTGTCCGAGAAAGCAATGCGAGCATCAGAGCAGAGAGCATCAGAGCCGCAGCCGAATCAATCGAACCATCATTTTTCTACTCAAATAAACGTTATCGAAAACAATTTAGTTGCAGCTAGCTGCTGTGCCCCATGTCTTATTCTTCCATCAATTTCATTCTTCGATAAAGCATCATCTCTAACAGGAGTTCCTTACTTTCTTTCTTTCTTTTTTTCTTTTTCTCTCGCTCCTGTGCTCTGCTGTGTCATAAATCTAACAAATATGTCACTTTAGTCTTTGCTAAGAGACGTCGTAAATTTTTTACTCCCAATCTTTAATGGCAGGACATTCATGTTCTTCGCAAGGATTAAGTTTTTTCATACTTCACTGTGATTTATTCCCATTTTCAAACAAGTGCTTTATTGAAAATGAAAAGATTCCTTTTTATGTTATTTCCACTCAGTGCAAAATGACAAAAAAAAAAAGATGAAGAAAAAGAAAATATATTGATGGAAAAATTGCTTGAACAGAAAAGTTACATAAAATTAAAATTAAAAAAATGATTGCAATTTGCAATTTTAAATATAAAGAATAATTGAGAAAGAAAATACTGTTATTGGAATATAAAAGCCAAGCAGTAAAAAATCTGTCACACTTATTTTACCTTATTGCCAAATTGTAATTAAAATTACACGCATATTTGGAAACAGCTAATGGCGTTATGAAACAGCAATAATGATTGTTGTAATTTGTAATCCGCTTTCATTAATAACTGCTAAAGTGGCAATGCAATACAAAAAAAAAAACTATTAAAAAATAAAAACATGACATAAAATTAATTAACGTTAACGCTTTTTAAAAAGTTCTATTTGTTGGTTTTTTGTTTTTTGTTTTTTTACTTTCATTTACTGTTTTAAGTTTTTTATTAGTTACTTTTACTTTTAATTTATCAAGTATATTGTCCTTTATTTAAAACGATAATAAAATTTCATTTACAGCCTTCCGGTTTTCCGGAAATAATTTTTAAGTGCGCGGTGTCGACTCCTACAGTGCCTTGGTGACCCAGTTAACCAAGTAAATTGTTTATAATCATTTTTTTTTCTGAAAAGTAACAATAAAAACTAAAATTTTCTAATGAAGATTTAAAGAGTGATTATTCTTAATTAAAAAAGTGAAAAAATAATTTCAAAAACTTTTATAAATTTTTAGATACAGCGAAAAGCTCCCAATTTGCAAAAAATGTAAATTCTATGAACTTTTGCAAGTAATTAATAATTTTAAACAGCCTTAAAATTAGAAATTCGCCATAATTGCAATTGTTTATTAATAGTAAGTTGTTCTTGTTATTAATTATAAAAATAAACCATTTTTAAGTACCCTCTGTGAATATAAAACCAAAGGATAAAAAATGAACCTTATTTTTAATTTTCCCTTAGTCAAATTAAATGTTTACATTAAATTTTTCAAAGAAATAATAAAAATAACAGACTTTTTCAAATTTAAGTTTAAAGAGTAGTTATCCTTAATTAAAAAACTGTAAAAGTTATACCAAAAGCTTTTATTAATTTTTAGATACAGTAAAAAGCTCCCAATCTTTGAAAAACAGCTTATTCAGTGAGCTTTTACTTGTATCTCAAAAACTACTTTTCTTAGAAATATAAAAATTGCATTTTTAAAAAGAGGATAAAATTCTGCTTTAAATAAAATATTTCATTAAAAAATCAATTAGCAATTAACATGTCCAATGATTAATTACTTCAGAAAAATGTAATTACAAATTTTCCCCTTGTCAATTTTTGAGCTAATCTCCAAATCAAAACTCTTTTTTTTATAAAAAGATGTAAAATCTTTATAATTTTTTTTAACAAATCAATAAATAAATATTTATACTTGCATTTACTACCCTTTTATATACTTAATATATCATATATTATACAGGGTGTTGCATTTTCAGTTGCATTGCATGCTATCTTTGGTAAAAATTGAGATAAAAATTGAGTAAAAACGGCAAAATTTTGCAGAAATACAAACTAAACTTTGTTCTTTTTGCAAAAATATTACATGTGCCTGATTCCCAAGTTATTCCGAAAAAAAAAACAGGAAATCTTCGATTTATTTTTTATTTATCTGCATTTAAAAAAAAATTGCAAAACGAATTTTATTGTTGTTTTCTTTTTGTGTAAACCTTCAGTTCCGTTATTTTGTTTAAGTCTTTAATTACTGCGGTCGGTTGGTCGGCAGGAAATAAAACTTAAAAAAAAGTAGCAAAAAGCAAAAGCAATTTATACGCAAGGAACGTGCAGTAATTTAAATGTCCTTTTTTGTCCGAAAGGATCCGCAGGACAATTACAAACAGATGCTCACTTAATATTTTACGTCTACAGGGTCTCCGTTTTTGTTTCTCCTAATGGAAAATTACCTTTTTTGATTGAAAAATTTGCTGTTTTTCTATAAAGGGAAATTTATTTTTTCGTTTCACACAGAAGAAATACAATAACAAAATATTAAAACTAAAATCTTTTATAAAAAGTAAGTAAAAAAAAAGAAGAAAAAGAAAAGATCTATGATGAAAATCTAAATGGCCGATTATGAGAGGTAATAAAACAAATAACAAATGAAACGTAGAGCAATTAGAAAATGGAGCGATGTAATTGAATCGTTAAGTTCGGTCGTTCTGCGGTCTCGCTGTTGTTGTCATTGTTACATTTTTCGTTACAAATGAGAGTTTACTTTCTTGCCATATCGTCACTCCATCATTGTCAACGACACTAACGCACACTTTACGTGAGTAACGAATGAAAGACCATCATACATAATGGACATTTAAATTGTGAGTGGAATACTTAAAATTTCTTCTACTCGTATGTAGTATACAGAGTATATTCATTTTTCCTTTAGGAAAATATATTTTTGTTTTAAGTTTTAATAAGCAAATATTGCGATTAATTTCATTATTTAACACAATCCCTGCACTTTTATAATTAAAATTTATATCGTTATTTGTTTCAGTCATCGTTTACTTCCGGTTTACTGAGAAATAACCATTTGATTTATTCATATTTCGAAAACAGAAACAATTTAGTATTTGTTAATATTTAATAAACAAAAATTAAATAATAAATAAATAAATTAGTTAAAAAAATTACAAAAAAATAAGTAAATTTTCCCAGGAGCCTCGTAAATAACTAAAAATAATTAAAACTAAAATAACTTGTGAAATTTTTTTTACAGCTGTAGAGAATGTGTTGTAAATCTTTAAGAAACCGCTTATGGTAATCAACCAGTGGCAAATAATTTACGTAATTTGTTCTTGGGCAATGGGCAATCTAAGCAAGTAAGCAAGCTTTATTCAATCACTACATCAATTAGTGGTGGCTTAATTAAGCGGTTCTTCTTTCGCGGTTACTTAAATACTATGCATTTGTAATAACTAATAATATTCCTCCATTGGAATTGGAGATTCCATTGGAAACCTTGATATTTACAAACTTGTTTTTACTTGACTCTTTGCATTTGTTTCACTAATAGTAAAGGTTTCACTAATTGAACTTTTTTCTTTAGTATTTTTGTTTTTGTTTTGCAAGTTTTGCAAGAAAGGTGACTTCATTTTATTTATTATAAATGACTTTTTTCGTTGTGTTTTATTTTGTTTTTTGTTTTTTTTTAGCTTAAATGCAAACAGAATTTGCAATAGATCTCTGTCAGAAGCAGCAAACAAACGTTGTTTGCCTTTCTTTTTCAGTAAATAACGTCTCTGCACTTTAATTCACTTTTTCTGCTTTTATATGTTTTTTTTTAAATTTGTTTTTGGTTTGCTTTTATATAAAATTAAAACTAAATTTAAAAATTTAATTTTGCTGTTTTTTCCCTTTGTTTTCAAAGCAATCTATTCAATTGGAATCTTTTAGTATAAAATTCTTCTAGTTTTATTGTTGATGCATTTGAATTTAAAATAGCCCTTTATTTATCATTTATTTTTCCGTTTTCTCCGTCGAGCTGAAGAAGGAAGCTCGAGAACAAAATAAATAATAGCGGCCGAAGGCGCGCAAATAGAGGGTTAAATAAATAATTCAATAGCAGTAGTTTATTCTTTTTTTTTTCTTTTTTTTTTTTTTTGGTCTCAGCCGTAGGTATTTTATAGGAATATTACATTCAAAGAGGTTTTTTTTTTTTTAGTTCTTGGCGAAATTTATTTCATTTCATTCTTTATTTCGATTTGGTTATTGCCTGTTAAAAGCGTTGCCAATACTTCTTATTACTTCTCTATTTCTATTTCAATATTTTCAATTGAATTTTAATTTAAAAAAATAATAAAAACCACTGAATTTTACCTAAAATTTTACAGAAATAATTGTGGGAAAAGATCAGCAAGCAAATAATTTATTATTTGCTACGTTGTATTACTATTAACTTATAAGAAAAAGAAAAACAGTAAGGATAAAACTTTCACAACAATAAATCATACAATGTATCGACATAGAGTAATAAGTAATAATAAGCAATCGAGACGTATATTTAGAGTTTCCAGTGCAGACTGCAGACAACAAGAGAAAGGAAATCGCTTTACACACACATTGCACGTATCTACTCGTAAATAGAAATGTAATGACAGCTAGTGTAAAATTGTTTTATTAAGTGAAATATTTAAATGACTTCCTTTGTCTTCAATCCACCACTATTGTTATTTTAATGAATTTTATGTTTATTTGCCTTTCTTTGACATTCAATTCAATTCAATTCAATTCTATTCAATTCATCAAAGTTTTTCCATTTGTAATAAGAATATAATGGCATTTGCAATTACTAAAAACAATTGCGAATTAGATAATAATTTTCAAAGTTTACTGTTTTTTTTTCTTCTCATTTTTAACTATTATTTGTATTAACCTTTTGTTAAATAATAACTTTTTTTTTAAATATATTTACATATTTAAAAATATTAATTAATTAAGTGTTAAATATTAGCAAAATAACTTTAGACTTAAATATTTAATTAGTAGTTTGCCAAAGGATGTTTTATTAAAAATGGAATGAAAGAGAAAAAAGAAGGAAATTTTGAAAATTACCATCATTAAGGACTGCTGCTGTTGTCGGTTTCCCAGTCATTTTTCGTCGTAGTCGCAAAATGAGCAGTGTGGCAAGTATAAAAAGCCGATTCAAAATTTGATTAGTGTTAGTCAGTCAAAGTGGGCACAAAAGTATAGGTGGGCATAGTATAAGAGGATATAATGGCGAAACCGTTGAAGGGAATTAATGAACGCCAATAAATCAACGACAACGATAACAACCCCTAAATAGTTTTTATTGCTGTCGTCTGTTTTCCCTATACCATTGCGACCCCAATATTTTCTTCCATGCAAATTCCAACGCCATTATTTGCTAATTTTTCAGACAGGCTTTTACTAAATTACTTCATAACTTGTCATTTTTTATTATTATTAAAATTTCATTATTAATTAATTAAAAACACTAAAAAAAGCTATTTTATTAAATTTTACATGTTTTATTTATATATTTTAGTAAATTTCTTGGTAACTAATCATTTTTTTTAATGAAAATGTCATTAAAAACGATACAAAAATAAGTTGATAAATTTTTTTAATATTTAATTTATTTTTTATTTGTTGATTTTAACAGTAATTATAAATAAATAATTAATTTTTACATTGGAAAATGTACTCGTAAATGTTGCTTTTGTTTCAGCGAAAGAAAACTATAAATTTTATTTAAAAAAAAATTCTTTTATGTAGTAAAATTCTATATTCGTAAAGGTACAATATACGAAATGAAAAAACAACATCATATTACAAAAACAGTAATTACATTTGAAAAGGCCGTGAGGCAAAACATTTTTTCCCATTGCGACGAGAGTGGTATTTGCATAACAGACAGTGAACAGTGAACGAACAGAGTGAACAACGTAAAAGAAAGAGAAATTACTCAAAGACAATGAAGCAAATCGTGGGTGCGGTGGATAGATAGATAGAACCAATTTATATTTTATATATTTATTTCGACCGAAAAGAATTTCAACAAAAATAACTTCAAGGTGATCGGTTGTAGCAATATAAAACGCATTGCACTAATATGGTAATATTGTTGTTATGGAAATCGAATCTTAATTACTTCTGTCGATTTACGAGTTTTATGTTTTCTTTTTCTTTTTTTCTTCTTTCTTTTATATTCTGCATTTTTTTTTCCAATTTTAGTTGTTTTTTATTCATTTTTTGTTTTCATAACTTTAGAAAACACAATTTCAAAAGGGATTTTAAGTTATAAAGCAAAATTTGTGAAATTTCTTTACAAATTTTTTTTTTTTTACAATTGTACTGAGGTATTTTTTAATAAAAAAAGTATTTGTTTAAGAAAAGGAGCAATTTTTACATCTGCAAAAAATAGTTTTAAACTTTACTTTGTAATTTTTATGTTTTAATTTCCAAAATACAATTCTTTATTTTTATTCAGCTCATCACAAAGCCACGAAAAGAAATCATTTTCGGAAATTTCTTGAGAAAATATAGATTTTTTAAGTTATTCAGAGGTATTTTTTAATATTAAAGTATTTATTTAAGAAAAGGGACAATTTTAACATCTGCAAAAAAATAGTTTTAAACTTTATTTTTTAATTTTTATGTTTTCATTTCCAAAAAAACATTTCTTATTTTTTTTAGCTCGTCACAAAGTCAGAAAAAAAATAATTTATGGATCCTATAGTGTTGTATTAGTATCCTATTATAAATAAAAAATTATTCTAAGCAGTTAAAGAGGACAAAATTCAATTAATATAGCGAATAAGCAAATAAGGGAAACCTATTGTTTATTATCGAGAGAAATGTAAAGTTGTTTGCAAAGATGTTTGATGGCCAACAGAATAGATTCCTCATCGTTTGTTTGCCCTGTTTGCAGTACTGCACAAACATCAGCATCAGCATCAGCATCAGCATCAACAATAAGAAGGGATGCTGCTGGAGTCGAGTTAAGTTCTCCAAGGAAATTGCTATTTTCCTTTCTGTCTACTAGTCTAGTCTAGTTTAGTCTACACTAAACATTAACCACATTACATCATACTGCAAATTTTATCTTGCTTTTGCTTAAAGTTATTATCACATACAGGATTTACTGTTTCAGATTTAATATAATTATTAATTACTGTAAGTTACCGCAATTTGCAATGGATTTTTCTGTTTTATTAGAAATTATTAAAGTATCTACTACTGTTTTTCATTTCATAATGAATTTTTTATTGGAGTCACAAAAAATAATTATTATTAATAACAAAAACAGTTATTTCCCTGAATATGTAAAAAAATACATAAAAATGAAATAATAATTGTCACAAATATCAATAACACTCTAACAGTTAAAATATTATTGTTAAATAAATAAATAAATAAATAAATAAAAGTGTTCGTTATTTATGTGAAAATGTGAATACTTTTTTTCATCGATGAAAATTTATTAGAAATTCCTTTACAGTAAGCTGTACATTTCAAACTTTTAATAAAAACAGATGAAATAAAGCTTTTATCAATACTGCGATACTATTTATACATAAAATGTATTTTATTATTAATAACTTTATTGTAAATTCATGCAAAATTCAATTTTTGTTTGTTTTTGCTGTATAAAATGAATGAATATAGTGAACAGAAATAAAAGTCAATTAATAATTCAATAAATTGTAAAATATAAATGTAACGGCGACATCAGGGTGTAATAAAAGGATGGAACATCAACGAAATACCGCAGATGATGATACTTAATACTTATCGTAAAAGTTCCCCTAGGTAAGTGAGGAATAATTAATATTATATTGCAATATATAATTACTTTAGCCTTTTAAGGGATTATTGCAGAATATGGAACCTTTTTATCCTCTTTTATAATGATTAATGAATCAATAATTTTAAATTACTTTTTTAGTAGTTTTACTGGCAAATTAATGGCGGATCTAGTTGATAAAATTTAAGGGAAGACTATTAAAATTCAATTTAAAATTATATGTTTTTGTTTTTCAAATTAATTTTCCGTTCTGCCAAAACAAAAACAGAATGAAGAAATGATCCTAATATTCAATTAACTTACTTCAAATTGCTTTCAAAAATCCATAAATTAAAAAAACAACAACAAACTATTAAAATCAATAGTAATTTTTGTTTCATTAAACAAATACCGGGTGATTTCATTGGGGGTAGTAATTAGTGTCGCAAACATCGACAGCGTAACGTTAGCGAGGCGCGCGACCGGATTATAAACAGGGCGCGTCGAGTATGGTAGAGACCGAGTGTTGGCTGATCTAACGTTACGGCGTAACGTACTTTATCGGCTAGATAGCTTTGGCTGCCACTCACTATATAAAACTCAAAATATTATTATTATAAATTATTTAAATGGCTTATTAAATTGTCTTTTAAAAGACGTTAAAATTGTTACTCTAGATTAATTAGTTCAAGAGTAATTAATTATTTTCTGACCGTGCGTTTTAAAAAGTTTAGCAATAAAAGTCCTCTTAGAAATTTGTTTATAAAATCAAAATTAATGGATCGATCCTAATGATTTTTTCACACAATTATTGCCAATTAGATTGCCTTTAATTACCTTATGCAAATTTTTAATTTAAACAGTTTTCTGACTTTGTACGGGATGATTTCATTGGAGGTAGTAATTACTGTCTCAAACATCGACAGCGTAACGTTAGCGAGGCGCGCAACCGGACTATAAGCAGGGCGCGTCGAGTATTGTTGAGACCGAGTGTTGGCTGATCTAACGTTAGGGCGCAACGTACTTTATCGGTTTGATAGCTTTGGCTGCCACTTACTATATAAAACTAAAAATATTATTATTGTAAATTATTTAAATAGCTGGTTAAATTGTCTTTTATAAGACGTTAAAATTGTTGCCCTAAGTTAATTAGTTCAAGAGTAATTAATTATTTTTTGACCGTGCGTTTTTAAAAGTTTAGCAATAAAAGTCCTCTTAGAAATTTGTTTATAAAATCTAAATGAATGATCAGATCTTAATAGTATTTTCACTAAATTATTGCTAAATAAATTGCTTTTAATTATTGTAACTTACTTTTTATTTTTTTTTTGAATTTTAAATTTTATTCATAGAATTTTATTTTTAAATTTTTTTTATTAATAATTCTCTATTTAAACATTAAAACAAGAACAAAATGAAGAAATTATTCTAATTTTCAATTTACTAATTTTAAATTACTTCCAAAAATCCACGAATTACAAAAAAAAACCTTAAAATAAAAATTTGTTTTATTTAACAAATTTCAAAAATTTATGTACTGAATTCCAGTTTTTATAGATTTCAGCCCTAAGAGTTAAAAAAAAAGATTTGCATCTTCTTAGATAGTTTATAGGGAATATCATCCTGTATAAAGCAATGTATGTCGAGTAGTGGGTGAAGAAGGGAAGAGGATGACTTGAGTCCTTTGGGTTGTTTAGAGGCGCAACGCAATTTCGATTTGGAGCGTTCGAAACAACATTAACATGTTGTTATTATAATCAAGGTTCTGGAGTAAAAGCAGGGAAGTAAGGTAAACAATTTAATGGATTAGATTGTCGTGTTTGAACAAAGTCTGCAGATGTATAATGCATGGTATTCCTATGTTATGCATCCTCTGCAACCCTAATTCAATGCACTCTGCACTCCTATAACAAATAGTTCTTTTTTTTATATTTTTTTTATTTTTTAATTTGCAAATTGTGATTTCACCCAAAAAACATTTATTTTTAATATCAGCTGAACAATTAGTTTTTTCTTTCTATTTACAAAATATTTGACTTTTATAACATTATTTTTATTGTTTATTTTATTAAAAATTTAGTTGATAATGAATATTTACAGAGGAATCATCCTGTGTACTAGGAACATTGAGCTAAAAGGGAAAACAAAAAGGGAAAAACTATCAGAGCAAAAGATAATGTTGGAAAATTTCAACTCGACATAGTAATTTCGCGCGCCATTGTGTGTGTGTTAAGCGAAATTGGAATTAATTCGGCGACGCATTCGCGAATTAGTGAATAATCGAGAGGAGAGTTGAGATGAGAGAGGAGAGACGAAGTAGTAGGTAGTGACGAATATGCAAGTGTATGCAAATTGCGCAAAGAGTCTCGTCCTCATTAACAATTACAAATGGAATTCAGTTGAAATTATCTTTAGCTAGACACTTTTCACTCTCTTTCTCTCTCTCTCTCTCTCTCTGCTGTTTTAAATAAAAGTTTTGCCGACTTTCTTTTGATGCTTTAGTGCTTTAACTTAAAAATTTCAAAGTGCTTTTAAGGTGTCAAGAGAAATTTTAGTATCTCTTTGCACGGGAAACGATGATATTCGGAGATGGAATTTAGAATTTAAAAGATGTGCTGAGATATCATCTGAATAACTTATCGTTTTTAGATGGTTTTGTTATATTGGCTTTTCAATAAGTCAGTTAGTTGGATGAAGTGAAAGAAGCGATATGAATTTTGATGCAGTTTTTCAATTTTTCACTTTCCTAAGAAGTAAAATAATGAAATAAAGCTAATTGGAATTTATAAAATCACTACATTATATATTTGCAATTGAATGGAACTAAAAATAATTTTTAATATATTTTATTTATTTATTTTTTTATATATTTTTTATTTTACTTTATTTTTATTTTTTATAGTAATCATATGCAGAGCATTTATTTGTTTTTAAAAATAATTGATTAAACTACTGTCAAAACGTTTCTTTTTAAGGTTTCCTGTGTTAATAAAAATTAAATTAAATACTAAGCAATCTTACGAAGATTTAAAATCATCAGTTAATGCAACAAAAAAAAAAAAAACGTTAACTAATGAAAAAGTACTAAATTTAATTATAATTAAAATAAATTGTTTATTATAAAGAAAGTTATACCTCTTTTCCAGTGCTTAATTTTATAGGTTTTTTTTTGTAATTAATTTTATAATTTCATTTATTTCCAGGATGTCAAACACAAATTCCTTGCTTTGAAGTGTTTGTTTCCTTAAAATTTTTGACGATTTTCATTATTTTCATATTTTTTATTTATTTATAAAGAAGACAGCCTTTCAATTATTTAAATCAGATCAAAAACAATTTCAATTGAATGGATCAGTTGGCATTTTAAAGAGTTTTAAATGGTTTTTCCTTCTGAAATTCCATTAAAAAAATGTTAATTAAGTAAATTATTACATCTTTTAAAGAATTGAAATCTTTTTTATATATTTTTGAAGTTTCTTAAGGGAATAATTAATTTGATTTGAATCTATGATTTTTCATAACTTTTGTTTATTTAATCAAATGCATAACAATCGTCAAGCTTTACTATAAAAAAAAAAAAAACTTTAATAAAATTAAAAAAGAAAGATTTACAACATAAAAGCAAATTAAAAAAACATTAATAAAAAATGAAAAAACAAATAGCTTTTAAAAGTAAATAAGGAATCTTAAAGCATCTTAAAGCAAAACAGGAGTGAAGACATTTTTAAATTTCCATTTCTCGAATGCACAACATATCGCTTCACATTGATTTACCGACGTTGTTTTATCAATTGAACGAATGCACTCTGATGCACATTATGCATGTTGCATGTATGCAGTATGCAGCAATACTAACATGCCATATGACTGAATATTTATAGCATATCGAAAGGACGAAAGAATAAACAAACAAAAAAAAGCAACCGAAGAGGAAAAACAAAAATCAAGAAGAAATTTAGACTATATCATGCATTTCACGCTTCTTCTTCTTCTTCTCCACTTCTCTCTACTTCTCTCTATATGCATTCAATTGATCTACTTCTCCTTTTTTCATTTCTTTTATTTTCTTTTTCTTTTTCACTTGTATTTGTATAAAATATTCCGTACGTATACAAACATAGTTTCAATGCACTTTAGTTGTTTATTATTATTATTTGCACAACGCATCTTCTGCACAAACACACTCTGAAACTAACAGACAAACAAAAAATAGAAAACACAAAGAGACAACGCAAAAAATTGAAAACTGCAATCCTTTTATTGCGCTCTCTCTGCATCTATATGCTTGCATATCGTTGTTGTCGTGTTTATGCAGAAATAAAATAATAAAATTGCAACAAGAATGCACTCAAAACAAAAGCATCGGAATCGTTCTTCGCGGCACTCACTGCAACAACTACAAAATAATGAAAAATAACAAAAATAAAGTGGAAAAAAAGCAAGTAAAAAAAAAGAAAATGGAAAACGCAAAGTTTGCACACACGCGAATAAATAACGTCGGTATCAATTTTAAAACGATGCGACTTTGATGAATGAATACGAATGAGACTTTTTTTCTTCCTTTTGTGCTTGCTTGCTGCTTGTGTCTGCAAGTGTAAAAACATAAAAAAAAAGTAAATGTGGAACTGATGCCAAATAGAAAATATACACGGTTTCTTTTCATTCTAACGGCATTAATTTAAAACTATTGTAAAATTATTGCAAAAATTTTAGTAAATTATTTAAATAACTGATTTAATTGTTATTTCAGCCACTTTAAAATTTTTACCATTGGATAATTAGTTTAAAAGTAATTTATTAATTTCTAACCGTTTGTCTAAATTAGTTTAGCAAGTTTAGCAATAAAAAGTCCTCTTAGAAATTTGTTTATAAAATCTAAATTAATGGATCGATCCAAATCATTTTTTCACTTAATTATAACTAGTTAGATTGCCTTTAATTATCTTAAACAAATTTTTAATTTAAGCTGTTTTCTGATTTTATACGGGATGATTTATTTGGGGGTAGTAATTACTGTTGCAAACATCGACGGCGTAACGTTAGTAAGGCGAGCGACCGGACTATAAGTCGGGCGCGTCGAGTATGGTAGTGACCGAGTGTTGGCTGATCTAACGTTAGGGCGCAACGTACTTTATCGGTTTGATAGCTTTGGCTACCACTTACTATATAAAACTAAAAATATTATTATTATAAATTATTTAAATAGCTGGTTAAATTGTCTTTTAAATGACGTTAAAATTATTGCTCTAGGTTAATTAGTTCAAGAGTAATTAATTATTTTCTGACCGTTCGTTTTTTAAAGTTTTGCAATAAAAGTCATCTTAGAAATTTGTTAATAAAATCTGAATTAATAGATCGAACATAATGATTTTTTCACATAATTATAGCTAATTAGTTTGCCTTTTATTATCTTAAACTAATTTTCAATTTAAACGGTTTTCTGATTTTATACGGGATGATTTCACTGGGGGTAGTAGTTACTGTCGCCAACATCGACAGCTTAACGTTAGCGAGGCGCGCGACCGGACTATAAGCAGGGCGCGTCGATTATGGTGGAGACTGAGTGTTGGCTGATCTAACGTTAGGGCGCAACGTACTTTATCGGTTTAATAGCTTTGGCTGTCACTTGCTATATAAAACAAAAATACAATTATTATAAATTATTTAAATAGCTGGTAAAATTGTCTTTTAAATGACGTTAAAATTGTTTAAATATTGTAATTGGTTAAAAATTATTAATAAATTATTATGCTAAGAGCTTGTTTTTTATGCCAATCGATTGAATTAATTTGTTTAACAGTTTATTTAAAAGGTTAAATGAAGAAGAACTAATACTTATTCTCATTTTCAAATGTTTTGGTTCCCTATAAATATAAATAAATATAAATTGAAGTAAATTTCCCAATGCATTTATGACCGCTTTGCATTAATGGCAAATAGCATGCAAAATGACATTTTTATTTTGATTTTACAACATGAAATACTTTCTCTTTGCTTTTTTTTACTTTATTTATAATAATTGCATAGCAAAACATTGATTTAAATAATAAAATATTCTTTTTTAATTGCAAAAACAACCAAATAAAGGACATTAATTTATTTATTAACTTTTCACAAATCTCTACAAAAATTACTTTATTGTGAAACAAAAATAATTTTAAACTTCATTATTTTTAAAGCAATAAAACAGTGAAACAATTAATATTTACAATAATAAGCAATAAAAGTTAGAAATTCGATGAAGAACCTGCATTTTAATTTGTAAGTTTGTAAAATGCAAGTTTTGGGTTGCAAAAAAAAAAACAAACAAAAAAAACGCCCATTGGTATTAAGGTCCAATTTATATTCGAGCATAATTATCTCTCGCGAAATGTAGCAACTCATTTTTTACATTCCTAATCCACCTTCTGCCACATTTTTTTTTATTCGCGAGAGTAAATTTTTGGCGGCGGAATATAATTCTGGCAAGTTTCCAGAATTGTCAGCACGATTCACATCTCACTTTATCGCTGCAGGCAAAAACATTACCAACTCCATCACCACATCAAAGTTTTTTTTATTTTTTATTTTAACTTTGCTTCAAATTTCCGCATATCAAAATTTTATTATTATTTTAATTTACTCTTTCAAAACTATTTTTTAATTGTTCCAATATTAGTAATTAATAGCGATAAATAATAAATTTAAAGCAATGTAAAATTAAAATTAACACAACATTCGTATAAATGAACTGAAGAACTTTAGAAGAACTGTAGAACTGAAGAACAAATGTGATGAAAATAATAATTACTCGGAGCACACCTAGTAAACAAATGCACGTGTACGGTAGACTGGTCTATCTAATTAACTAAATCCATTATTTTGTGTGTGTGTTTGCACGTGTGTGTGTGTGTGTGTGTGTGTGTGTGTGTGTGTGTGTGTGTGTGTGTGCTTAGAAGGTGCCGGCGCTAGTGGAGCACAAGCTAAACACCTAAAGTTGCGGATGCGTGTGCATAGAGAGATAGACAAACCGCAAACGTTTATCGCCGCCGCCGCCGCCGCCTCCGCTGCCGCCCCCTCAAGTAGACCTGCAGCCCTAAAAGACCCGCGCGATTTAATTAACGACTCACTGTATACTCCTCTTCGCTTTGCCGCCGCTTTACCGTTCTGTACGTGCACACTGTGCAGTCAGTTACCGGTTGGTAACTTTTCTCCATCCTCTCATCCTTTTCGCGAATTTATTTAAACCTGCTTCTGCATTGAATTTGTCCTGCGATTCAATGCAATTTCAACGTAAAGCTAAAGCAGATATTTGCCCTAACAATTTGTCTTGCTTTTTGTTTCCTATTTTTTTATTTTAAAGCTTTCATTTGCCTTAATTATAATTAAATTGGTTTTAAATTAATTTTTTTGTACTGAATATTTAATTAGTTATTAAATGTTGATATTAATATTAAATTAAAAAAACAAATATTTTAAATGTTTGCATTTGATATCTTCAAATTGGCACATCGGAAGAAGAAGTATTGTGAACAAGTGCACAATTAATAATTGGAAACATAATTAAAAGAGCTGCAAAGCAGTGTAATTATTGTTGGAGTAATTAGCTGTTGAAGTAAAAAGGTCTCCGTTTGTGTGCGCGCGGACGATGAAAAGGATGAAAACAAACAGCAATTAATCTGCCATTAAAGGAAAACAGCAAATTGGTTTGCTCTCCGAAAATTATTTGCACAATTTCGCACAGTGGACTGTAATTAATTTACTTTTAAGGGTTTTCCAAACAGGACAAAGCGGCAAAAACGCATTAATTAGATTTGGGCGGCGGCGGAGAACACAAGGGGAGAACACACAGTTTTACATGGTCCTTGTGCATGTACACATGTGTATAGGTGCCTAGGTTTATAAATACATACATACCTATATGTATATAGTATATTTGTATATAGGTGAAAGTAACAGTGGGTTGTTAATTGGGTTTAGAGACCAGGGGGCGACTATAGATGCGCATATTGTACAATTACGATGTGTACAAAGGGCGCCTTTATAGTTAACCAACAGTTTGCCTATGCTGCCGCCACACACACACACACACACACTAGCACTAGCACTAATACACCGTATTTGTTCCGCCTCCCTACTGGGTCTTTACGTTGGAACCGCCACCTCACTAATAGATTATTACCTCATACCTGCAATGTTTATTAATTTCATATGCGGGGTTTACATTGCGAACTTTTCAATTAATTAATAAATCCCTAATTATTCGAACAAAAGTTAACATTTTTATTCTTTTTACTAATAAATATAAAATTTTATTAGTAAATGAAAAAACACTAGTAAATAATAAAAAAAAAAATTGCGTCAAAACTAACTGATTAAACAACCAAATATTATAAATAATCGGCATAAAAAAACCCAGAAAAAGTATTTTTTTCGCATAGGATCTAATTATCAAATGGTTTTTTAAAAATATTTTTGTGTATTTATCATCAAATACTTGATTCAAATTAGATAATTCAACACTTTTATAGTAATTTTCAATAAACAATTAACAATCGGACAATTTAATGAAAAAACCACTAGTTAAATTTTGTTTTTTCTTATTTTACTTAACGCAAAAACATTTTTTTAGTATTGTATAAGTAGTATATATTGGCCGGTTCTGGCTCCTCCACACTCCACAAACTCCACCGACATCAGCGTCATCTGTCGTCATTTTTTTAATCATACTTTTTTTTTTTTTTAACTTGCCTCGC
>JASKGO010007636.1:0-25234 GCA_030556065.1 Holobus sp. GC000080 | reverse complement strand
TTGCTCATTTTAAGTGTCGATTATCTTACGGTGCAACCGAATCTAACCCTTAAGTTGAAAATCTAAGTTAAGGGACGTTTAAGTTGTGACAGGTAATACGGTGCAACCTGGCATAAGTGGGCGAATGCGTGCCGGCATGTGTTAGTGGACGTATGTGTATCACACAGTAAAATGTCCGATTACGAGTGGAATTGAATTTCCATAAAATTCGGATCTGCATAGGCGTCACAAGAATTTTAATCAATCAAAAAGTTATTTTATTAGTTGGTGCAAATTTAATTATCGCCAATTGCAAATTTTCATTTCTCATGCACTCTCGTCGTTCCAGTATGCGAGTCAATTTAATTGCATACAAGTGATTGAATTATTATCGGATTACTTTTTGTTACGATCAACAATGCGTATATCTGTGGCTAAGTGTTTTGCAATTTTAATGGAATTAGAGTCATAATAATATTATTATTATTTTTTGCCAAAAATAATTACCTACTAATTTAAAAAGACAAAAGCTAATACCAATTAATAAGTAATAAATTGATTGCTGCATTTATGGCTATTTGCATTTTAAATTTGTTTCTCGGTTCATTACATTTCAATTAAAAAAATAAATTCTAGCATTATAAATAGTAGTAAACAGTACAATTTCCCAATCTTTTGCAGTTTTATCATTTAATCGCTTTTCTTGAAAAAGACAGCAGGAAAACAATAATATTAAATTTTACTCAAAATTTTTAGCCAAGATTTCAATCAATTCTGATGAAATCT
Organism: Holobus sp. GC000080; assembly: GCA_030556065.1. Taxonomy (NCBI): domain Eukaryota; kingdom Metazoa; phylum Arthropoda; class Insecta; order Coleoptera; family Staphylinidae; genus Holobus; species Holobus sp. GC000080. The sequence goes on along the minus strand of JASKGO010007636.1, from coordinate 24,469 downwards.
TATTGTGAATTTTATTCCAACAGAGAACATATTTAGTAACCTGATTAATGCAAAGAAATTTAAAACTCTATGAAAAATAATTTCGCCGTTACCACATAAAGCTTATCAAAAGTCATATTTTAACACTTTGGGAGCTTTAACTCATAGCTCCAAAACCAAAAATAAAAATTACTGAAAAATTATATTTTTTGTAAATAGCGATAACCACTCCAAATAAGTTTATATAAAAAAACAAAATTTTAAAAATATTTCCTGGCAAAAATATTACATAAAAAAAAACTTTTTTGTTTTTCAAGTTTAACTAAAAATATAAATAAAAATTCATTTTCCTTTTTTAAATAAAACATATAGTAACCATTTAAAATATAATGAGTTTAGTTTATCGTGGCATTTTAAGATGCCACTTGAACATAATTTTTTTCTTTGAGAAAGTAGATTTAAACTATACTTCTACAATTTTCATTTTCAGATATTTTTTTTTCTCTACGTATTTTAACTTTGTAATAATCCACCAATGCTACACTTTTTATCAATCCTGTAAATCGAAATTAGTAAAATTTTTATAAAAGAAAAATTAATAGCATACTCTGTAGTCTGTAGTTACACTTTTTTCTTTCTATTTTTATCGAAATGCAGCAAAAATTGTTAATGTAGAAGTAATTTTATTTAATAAATGAAAACATATAAACTGTATAGAAATAATATTAAGTAATAATAATTAAAGTAAAGCAGTCAAGAATTGAATTAATGAAATCATAAAACAGGAGCCAGTATGACAAGAGGAAAGTCGAGTTGATTTGAACGGCAAACAAAAGCCGAAACTATAGCGTACGTTTCACGTATAATTGCGTGAGCGTGAGCGTGTGTGTGTGTGTGTGTGTGTGTGTGTGTGTGTGTGTGTGTGTGTGTGTGTGTGTGTGTGTGTGTGTGTGTGTGTGTGTAAGCAATTAATTGCCGTATTCTTTGATGCATTTGCAGAAAAGGGCGCAAATAAACAAAGCAAATAGCAGCGGCTACAGTTCATTGTGTAAATACAAAACGGCGGTGTCTGCTCGAACTACACGCTCTATGCATCCCTCTGTTTCCAACCAACACACACACACACATTACGGTATATGAGCCAGCCCACACGGAAGCAAAAGCATCTTTATAGATCAGTGCAAACGTTTGTGTGCAGAGCAGAATTACAGCTATGCCCGGCTCCTTCGCTCGCGATATCGCAATAGCATAGGTAGCGTAGCGTTCCATTGAGTTGCAACGCGAATGGAAGAGACGACAAAGCGGCCATTCATAATACAACCTTCCTCTATGCTGTATATCTATAACTACTACCTCCTGTAAAAACACAGCACAATGCTTTGCTGCGGACGAAAAAAAATCCGCCCGAGGATAAACAACGAATAAACACGTATCCTGTTGTGTGCCGCGGAGGACCTCTAAAAAACGGACGCACCAAAGAGAGTCCCTTTCTCCAAACTGTCATCGCGCTATACGTGTCGGCAAAGTGCAATTTACACACACTGTCCTCTTTGTGCTGCTCGCTTTGCCGCGCCTCTGCTTGTTAATTAATTTGCCGCATAATGCGATCAAACAAACGGCTGGTTATTACAGACTGAACTAAAGTTTTATACTTGGCGCCCTCTGTGCACTCCAAAGTGATAATGAGTACGCGGCCTTTAAGTCTTTCGAATGTAATCCGAGTATCTGAAGCACTTCTTCTTCAACAGAACGCCCCCCTCTAAGGCCGCCGCGCGTCTCTCTTGTTTCAACAGCGAACGGAATGCTGTAATAATAATACTGATGATGATGTGTGTGCATTCCTTCCTGCCGTCAACCCTTTTTCGTTTCATCAACGCAACGGCGAAGGGGTGCACCGGAAAAATTTATAGTTGGACTTTCGCGAAATGAAATTTCAGACGTGGCAGGCAAGCTGCATGCAGCCAGCGGTGGTGGCGGTGATTAATGCGGAATTCGGAGAATCGATTCTCGTTATTGCGAGAGGAAGAGCATAACAAACGTCGTCGTCGTTGTCGTTGCATGTTGCGGCGCACGGTATTAATTGCGATGATAAACGAGATTACTAAAGTAGCAATTATACCACTGTGACAGATCTCCATTAACTGTTATTAGCTTCGTATTCCTTTTTACAAGGCGTTAATTAATGTTTCAAAGTAATTATTTTTCGCATTACAGATGGATTAAGCTGTTTAATGCAATTTTAAATAGATTTTATAATTATTATGAATATTATTTCGCAACTTCTTCATCTGGACAAAAGTTTTAGTAGTATTTATACACAATTAAAAAGAAAAATGGAAAATAAAAGTAAAATGTTTAAATTTATAATTTTGGAAAGCTGCTAAAATTAAAATAGATAATTAATTATAAAAAATAATAAGTTAAAAAGTTGCAATACTCTATTCCAATTTAATCAAAAGAAAAATAGCAAGAATGAATAAAATTAGTAGTTGGTATCACCCGGTATAAACTTTATTAAAAACTAAAATGGCAAAAAATTATCGGCAGTTGATTTTTTAAATAAATTATAATCGGAATTAAAAAAAGAAACAATAAAAAATAAAAATTAAACAAGAAGAAACAAAAAGTGATGGATATTATTATATCAAAAGAAGTGACTCTTGAAAGCTCAAGAAGAAAAACAAAACAAAAAACACATCAAGTGGTAAACTTTATTAGTTTAAAAGTTGTTATTTTTGTCAACCGCACTCGATCTGTGGCCCGACTCGAACGCATCGTCGAGATTTATTTCGTTCGATTTTCAATTAGGCCGCTCGGTTTGCGTGAAAGTTTCCCCCTGTCCCGGCGCCTTCACCAGCCACCTTTGAATGCGCGCACCTTTTCTCCCACGAGAAACTTTTCCTTTATTTTTCGTCCGAGCCGACCTACCTATACCTCTCTATACCTACCTACGTAGCGAATGCGTGGTAAAACTAATTTACTCGGTCTCGGGGAAAAGGAAACAAGACGAATCGCCTCCCAAATTCTCCGTTGGATCGCCGAGTCGTAAATTCCGAAAAACTTTATCGAAATGCGTCGAGAGCACAAATAAATGATTAATTTTTAGAGTGCGGACCCTTTATTCGAAGAAAGCGGAAATCGTCGTTCGGTCGGGTCAGTTTAATGCTACTTGAACAAGTCTGTTTATGTAACGATGCAATCTCCTTGCGAGTCCGAAGCGGACTCCACAGTATAAGAAAGGCACGCATGCAAAGCAGCGAAATAAATAATAAATCGACGAATGCGAATCGCTTTTGACGATTGCGGAGTATGTTTGGCCCAGTTCCAGACAACTTCTGGTCTGCCAATAAAAATCTGCAGACGGATTTATGCACGCACAATATTTAAAGGACCTTTGACTTCCATGGCGAAACTTACGTGTTGAATATTCATGACGGCACTCCGCAGATTCGATTCGCGATACACCTCCGTTGTTGACGATATATTTGCTTTTGTAATCGCGTTGTGCCAAGCAACGTTTTCAACACACACAAAAAAATGACTTATTTTCTTTTTAATTTAATTAATTATGTGGATTTTATTTTAAACGAACATTTTCTAAGCATTAAAATAAATTATAATTATAAATGAGAGCAAAGAGCCCTCAGTCAACTATTGAAAAACGAACAAGAATCGAGCGAAAAACTAAAGGGACCGCACAACCAACGGAGTAGAGGCAGTCTGAATGAGATTAATGATTCGTAACTTGTTTCAATGCTGAATACAACTTTTTAATTAGTGCGGATTTAATTGAGGCGAACCTTTCGCCCGCGAATGGAAATACGCAGCAAAGCGCAGCGGTCGCAATTTTCCGTCGCGTAGACATAATAAATTGTAATCGCGGAAAAAGTGCGCAATCTTAATTAATGCCTTTTTTGTTTCCGCGTGTGCGATTCGTTCGCGGTAAATCTTATTTGCTACACCGAAAGAAAATAATTAAACCTAAAAAAACAGTACACTGATGATATGTTTTGTGCACGGAAATATTCCCTACATTCTTATATCTGTAGTATAGTTGCTGCTTGGCGTTTCATTTGCAATGCAAAAACATAAATATAAATCCGTTCGGCTAGTCTTTTAGTCCCACTTTAGCCGTGGCTGCGTTATTTAAGACCTGTTGCTGTTATATGCAGACTACGCTCGCAAATCCGTGGCGAAGCTCTTTATACATCAACGCGACTGCTAGCAACGAAACGTACTACACGGTTTGCAAGTGCAGCGGCAAGAGCATCGGCGGCGGCGGCAGCGACGAAGGGATCGTTTGCGAGAGCCGCCTTACCATTTGTTTATGGAGTCAACGCGAGTCGCGGCGCAACACCACCCTCTCACTAACAAACATACACACGCAGTGTTATTATTGTTATATGTTGCGAATTAATTTTTGCATTATCTCCGAGGCCAGGAGTTGCCGGATCCGTTTCATAAATACAGATAACGCTCGTCGGGGCACGTAAATACGTTGGCGCAATTATAACGACTCGCCCTCGGTGCATTTATATTTATACTACACCGACGGAGAGAAGTCTTGTTTGTTCCGTTAAATAATTCTGCGATGTACAAGAAAACAAACAAAATTTACGTTTCGAGACGGCGTACTTTTTGCTTTTTGTATTTCTGTTTTTTTATTTGTTTTTTTTTGCAGGAAATAATTTTCTGCTCATGTTACGAATTTGTTTTAAATCTTGTTTGTTTTTTTACGTTTATATGTAAACTAATTATCTGGATGGTAAAAGTAATTCGGGCTGTTTTTTATATTCTGAAATCTAGGTAAAAACTGGAGCTACTTTTGGATTTTAATTGTGACATCATAAACAGCAAAAACAAAATTATATTAATTTCCAATTCAACATTTTGAAGATAAAAATCTAATTTAAAACAAAAAAATACATCCAAATATAACAACAAACGAAAACTTTGCATTAATACATTAATGAAACTTTTGACGAAAACTTTGCATTGATATATTAATTAAACTTTTGTATGACAGAAAAATCAAGTAAGTTCTTGTGGAAAACCAAATAAATCAAAAAAAGCTCAGTACTTGAAGAAACTCACCATACTCCTGTGAGGTAATCGAGAGGGCGTTAGCGGAAACAACAATTCCAAGGGAGAAAAACAGGTAAAGAAAACACATTTCGGTTTCTTTTCTGGTAACTACGGTACAAAATACTCGCGACTGTTCTGATTCGATTCAATTATCGATTGTCCGTTATTGCACAACACTACCGAAACACCGTGGGCCACATGTTGATGCATTCATTTGTCCTATCATCTTGCATGACGACGAACGCACCAAGTGTTATCCAAGGGAGCACCGTTACAGAGGTGCCGAACGGCGCAACTGGCTCAGCATCCCTTCAGATGGATTGGCTGGACAAGGATCGCGTCACATAATCGCGTCAAAATTGCGTCCATTAACTTATTCGATTGCAATTAATTAACAATTAGCCACGAATACCGCGAACGATCTTCTTCTTCTTCTGTGAACCGCTAAGTACGATCCGTCCGATTTACGGCTACACGTGTAAGCTGAACCGGAACGACCCGCACCGCACGACCTATCGCGAACGACTGCCACACTAAATGTACTGCTGCTCCTGCCTGCTGATGCTTTCGCAGGCGCCTCTCCTGCAGATACGCACACAGAGAAGAGCGGTTGCACGCACGCACACGACGACGCTTGCTAGCTAGCCTAGCATCGAGGGGGAGAGAGCGCAGCGCGATCCTTACGCTTTACGCGAGCGGCGGCGGCAGGAAAGGTCCTGGCGGACGCTCGACGCATATGCGTTACGCACTTTTACCACTCGATCTTTATTTGATTATATTAGAGGTGCTCTGTCATTATCAGCGTCTAATAGTTTTCCTTCTTACAAAGACATATCGTTTCTTTTGTTGTTTTCCCCCCGAACAAGTAAGGGTTTTTCAAATGAAAATTCCATTTTTTCTTTTCAGAATTTTTCTGTTTGTATATTGCATAATTAATTTAATAATATGAATATTTTTAAGTTGTTTGCGATTATAATTTTAGTTTTTTTTTTTCCTTAAAATTACACAATAAAAAATATTAAAGATACTGTCCAAGTGTCCAGAGAAAGGATATTTTCTTTTGCAAGATTCGCAAAGTTAATATTTCCCTATTTTAGAAAAAGTTTAAGAAATAGCGAAGCCTTGTAATAAATGACTTTTCAGAGTAATACATTTAAAATTTAATTTTTGATTAAAAGGAAAAGAAAAAGTAATATCAATGAAAATAACAATTATTTTATAAAAAGAAAATACATGCAAGTAATTAAAAAATAAAGAGGCTTTTAAAAGAAAAGAAAATTATTTATGTTGTCTAAACAGATTTTTCTTAATGTATAACGCAAAATTATTATTTTTATATCTTTCAAAGAAAACCAATATGATAAAAAAAAACACGCAAAAGCTTTTTTTTATTAAAACAAATAGTTGGCAATTTTGTTGTTGCCGGTATACCTGAACCAACTACATATTTATCTTGCGTAACGAAAATCTTACTTGCGTACCCCGAGGCACAGAACATATTGTAAATGTAAAGTATAAAGTTTAGTTCAGTTGTTTTTAATTTTGCGAAATTAAATTCGAAAGTTTTCATTTTAATATAAGTTTAACGGTTTGCATATAAGACATTCTTTGTGCATTTTACTTTAACTTTTTCACTCTGACCCTATACTCTTTTATGAAAACCATTTTTGTAAAAGCATTTGTAAATCAATTTATGCTTCATTTTTTGCATGCCTTGAATCTTCTGTTTAGTAAAGTAAAAAAAAGAAACAACAAACAATAATTAAAAATTGAATAATTCCGGTGTATTTAATTAAATGGTCCTTCATTATTTTTGCTTTTTTGCAGTATATCCTTGGAGCTTTTACTTCTGTTTGGTTCATTTAGTATGCGCAATAACAATTTCCGCAATGTCGGCGATAATAAATGCAGTGCGTCGGTTCGCGAGCAAAAAGGGAGAAGGTATATGGAATGAGTAAAAGACGAAAGGGAAATCAGTATCGGTGAACCGCCGGCGAAAATTTTGATTAAAAACGGCGAAGGCGGAGGTGGGTTATTAAACATTTTCATTTAATTAAGAGAGTCTTGTAAAACAGGCCGAGACATTACGTTCGCACTGGTGGCGGGCGGCGGCACGTAGAACGCTGGGGCGGAATCAATTAACTCTGTTTTTATGTATCATCCTCATAATATTATCCATCTACCTGTGCCGTGAACCTCCCAACACTGCTACTGCTACCGCATATGTATAAATTTCCGCGTTAAAACTGCATAAGTAATGTTACTGTGTGTTTTGCAAAGATACCAGCAGTACGTGTTGGTGCACCTGTAGGTAAATATCGCACGGTCGCTTGTGTAGCTGTACACTACGTACCTATGTATAGAAATAGAAACCATTAACTCGTCGATCCTTTGGGCACTTTTTTGCCCCCCAACTTGTTTTGTACACTGTGCGAGAGAGGAGAGAACGTATTGTTTGTAGGTTCAATATTTCTCTTTGTTTTTTCTCCTTCGCTCCGCGAGCACGTATAGACTGCTGCTGAGTGTGCAGAGAAACAGCAGTCGGAAAATGCCTAACTAATTGAGAAATCGAAACAAAGGAGAACCCAAATAAAAACACAACTAATGGCCCTCGCTCGACAAAAACTACTAATTGTCATTCGATACTTTCCAATTGCTTTTTGCTACTTTCCTTGCTCATAATTAGCAACCCCAAATGGACCCACCCTTACTTTTTACTCCAAAGTTTTGTTTTGTTTTCGATTATATTTTCGTTTAAAGTTATTCAAATGCAACAATCTTTCGTTAAATTAACTAAAACTGTTACTCACCGACATTGTTTTACTTAATCCAAAGTGAACTTAACTTTATGACATCACTTCAATGCTACTTAACTCCAACTAAGCTACATCCAACCATAACCTATAAATTTCTCATTCGGTTGCTTCCGCCAGCATTCGGTTTTTCTTTTCTTGTGGAGGGGGTAGTTGCTTTTCTCACCATAACCTTCCTGATATTAAAATAGGGAAGAAAATTTTCCTTTCAATGCGAATAGTTTAATAAAACAATCTGGAAATTCCATTGACAGAAATTTTTATTTATATTGTTCGCAAAAATTAATGTTACAATCAAGCAAATTTCAGTAATTAATAATAAAAATTATTACTTATCACCCAAACACTTTTTAAATCTTGATTGCCGTCATTATTCTGAATGTGTTCAAACTGTGAATATTAAAACAATAATAGTCCGTGTTAATGCACATCTTGGCGTTTGAGCTACATGGGAAACGAGCGAAACTTTTCCGATAAAAAGTACAGAGACAGAATTAGATAAAACTATTTTAATAAAAATCGCATTACTACACGCAGTTTTATTGCACTTTATTTAAATATTTTAGGGGCAAACAAGGGGGAAAGCTTCGCTCTCTCAAACTTGCTATATTTCACGGAGATTTCTTGTTAAAATATTTTTCCCTTAATCCACCCTTCGCGTCGGAGTTTTAGGCGCAACTTCTTACGATTCTGTTCCGTAATTCGCAGTAACTTTAGGTGCAGCGTCGCGACGAAATAGGGAAAGAAACGTTTGCAGCAGGTGTCGACTGTCATCAAATTAGTTGAGTGATATTAGCAGTTTCTGTACAGTTTCTGACTCTGAATAGCTATCCTATATTCTACCACATTTCAACCTCGAAACTTTCCCACACCGAAATACTACAAACACGTAACCCCATATATTGAGACTAAGATTACCACAAATTATCGTCAATTTCAAAACAACTCCTATTAGTGTTATTAAATATGAAATAAAAATTATTTTCAGTTTATCCATATAGACTGCTTAATGCAACGTTTCTCTGAAAATGAATTATTTTAATGAATATTTTAATATTTCAGTATACAGGATATCTCATTTTGAATTAATCATTGTATGGCTATTTTTGTTAATATAAATAATGGAGTTTGAGAATGCAACTCAAAATTGGACACCCTGTAAAATTATTACAAGCGCCAAGACGTTAATCAATCTAAACGTGATTTATCAAATTTAGAAAAGAAAATTAAGCCATTTTTATGTGATTTATTAAATAATTAAATTATGTTTCATTTAATATAGAAAAATAAAACTTGACAACAAGATTTTTGTTTTAATTCTCTTAAAACAATAAGTCAAATACCAAAACCGGATGGTTTGTTTAACTGAGAAGAAATCATAATTTTAGGTATAAAAATTATTTCAAACGGACTTCAGATTCACACTCTAAGAATTCAAATTTAAAAAAAATTATCATAAATACGCTGCAAGCAATAAATAAATAAATTAATTTTATTAAAGAACCAATAAATTACAATTAAAAGCCAGATGTGACCATTTAAAATGCACAGTAGAATAAAGCGATAATTTTTTTCCTAAGGATAACATTTAAAGGGGCATTTTGAGGGCAACGTTATTGTTAATAACGTTATTATTGCGGTTTGATAGGGGGCCCTTTGACTATTAATTCTATGATTTTGCGGAGCACTTATAGAAGTACCTATAACAAAATGCCGTTCCGTTTCACGCTTCACAAACACATCCCTATTCACTTTCCTTAGCGAATAAATGTAGGTGCCCGATCTAAATGGGATATGGGTTACGCTTCGCACCCTTTTCGACGACGAGCGCCCCGCTCCAACAACAATTGAATCAATTTCGTAACGATCGCGATTATTATTATGTCAGTGCAGACGAATCCATTGCCCGAGTTCTTTATTGCATTCGTTCGTTCGTTCGTTCCTTCCTCCGTTCGAAATCACAATGTGTGTTATTATGTAAGATCAATTTCAGTCAAATATTATTCGGTACAATAAGTTTATGGCGCACTCCTTAAAAGGATCACTGCTAGTGTTTTTCTGCATAGCGGCAAAAGTATCTTGCGCTTTGAGAAATAGTTAATTTAACACCTGGAATATGAATGTATGTTGCGAAATGGTTTCGGTTTTCATAAAACACCGAAATCCAATTAACAAACGCGCGTATACTATGTTCCGTTGTGCTCATGAGTGCATGAAGGGTGCCATTTAGGGCTAGTTAAGTAATACCATAATTCTGTTACTGTAGAGACCTGCTTTTTTATTATTGCCAACAACCATTTCGTTTTTATTCCTTTCAAAGTACCTAATTAGATGCTTTCGTATAAGGTTATAGTGGACTTTTTTATGTTTACTGCTTTTTTTTAATAACAACCATAATTAAATAAATTTCTTAAATTTTCACTGAGCAAAGTTTAAAAAATATATATCTAGGAAATACGAGTACAATCGATTAATACGAAACATTTTTTTGTATTGTAGTAAATAATGAAATTGCCCTCTTAAATAATATTCATTTTATTGGCAACTTTAAAATTCACCATATTATAGTAAAACCATAACGGTTAAACCAAAACCCATTTTGCCGACAATAAATAATGTATATTTGTTTTTACGGTCACTCTTTGTCATCAATAATAATTGCATTTCCTTATTTGCGATTTTGAGTGAAAGGTTTGATTTCCAATACCTTCGTTTATTATTTCTGTACCAAATATGTTTTAATTGGTTAGTCGTGGTAATGAAAATTTAATTAAAATTGTTTTTACTGCGATAATATTGTTGCAAAGTTTACATGCTAAATGGCAAAAGGTTAAAAAATGTCTTACTGAAAATTTATATCTACTGTGAAAGTTTTGGTCCATGATTATTCTTCGGAATTTCTGACATTTAATTAGATAAAATTACATTTAATAAATTTAATTTGTGAAATTTGAAATTGGCTTAGAATTATAATATGTTTGTTTCCTAATTTAATAATATTTCATTTGCATAATCTTTAACAATGTATACTCAATTACACAGGACAAAAAAAAATTATGAGTTTCTGTTTTTATGCATGGATTCTGATAGTGGGTGTCTTAAGACACTGAAATATCCATTTTTAGCTTTCAAAATTTTCTTTTACCTGTTTTACGTCGATTAATATTATACATGTTAACCAAGAACTATGGAGGGTATACCGCCCACTAAAAAATGAGAAACCGGAAACCGGAAGGACTAAGATAAAATTTAATTTTGGATTTTTATAACGAATAATGTGTATAATAAATAAATAAAAAATTCTAAATTAAAGTAGTGACTTCAGAGAAAATTTGATTTATACCTTGCATTCGCCCTAGAAATAGTCACCGGTCACTTAAAAAGCTATTTTTCGAAAATAAAAAAGATATAAATAAAATTTTATTCTTCATTTTGATAAAGAATAATATGCTAGATAAAATAAAAGTAAAAATTAAAAAATTGAACTGATGACTTTTGAGAAAAAATGAGTTATACCAACTTATACATTATTGTTATCGCTATTAATAAATTATAGAATTGTCCGCCGCACACCTAAAACTTATTTCCGAAAAAAAAAATCGACAAAATTATTAAATTTTATTTTTTGGCAAAGAATGATATGATTGAAAAAAAAAAAGAAATAGAAAATTAAAAAGTTGAAGATGAGTTATTTGAGAAAAGTTGACATTAAACTTTTTGAACATACGTTATAAGAGCGGACACCGCGCACTACAAATTAATTCCGGAAAACCGATAAGTAATTTTTCTTTTATTTTGATAAATGACAACATATCCTATAAATTATTAGTGAAAATTAAACATTACATCAAGAATATGATGAGTTATTACATTTGGCGAATAATACAAAAGTAATCCAAACAAACACAAGAAAGTTATTAAAAATATTAAATTTTGGTCAATAATTTAAGTTTTTTTTATTTTTATTTATGAATTATTAATATTTATTATTATGTATTTAACTAAAAAAAAGTTGAGCACACTTATTTTGGGTTGCAAATAGAAATATAATTATGAAACAAAATCCAGCCATTTTCTTAAGAATGAAAACAATTATCCGGTCTTCACAAAAGCAAACTTTCATAAAATAAAATGGGTTTCCTTTATTGGCAACTAAGAATACATTAAAATTTCACATTCAAGACCAAGACCCAAAAATCATGTCGACCGAAGTTATAGATATACCCTGTACATCAAAAATGAAATGCGATAAATTAAAAAAAGAACTAAAGCAAAGAGTTGGCGTTAATAAATATAACAAATACACGCATACGTAAAATATTCGATGTAAGCAATATTTACTCATAATAATAATTCACATTTCATAATAATAAATTCAGATTAAAGCGTTTTGTTTGCATGCTGAATAAATATTATGTAGTAGTGTATGCAAATGGAATCCGCACATCCAATGCATACAACGTCAATACACACAACGAAAAGCCCGAGCCCGGGCACAAGAGGACGATGGTGGAGTGAATGAGAACGATATATATGAAGATAAAAGCACAAAAGATAATAACGAAGAGAGGAAAAAACACGTTGGATTTAATTAATCTGCTTGCATGCACATCGAATGTACGTACCAATCTATACGTGTGTAGGTCCGCAAAACACATGCAGCCCCTTTTGAATAAAATATAATGGATAAAGGAAAACGAACGAGCATCAGGTGGTCATCAGGGCTCGCTCTTTAATTTATATGCACCGGGAATAAGTACACTTGCGATGTTAATTGCTGTAATGAATATGATGAATTTTCTGCATCGACCGTGTAATTAGCAGAATCAATAATGGTCGTTTGCATCGAAACAAAAATCGATTGCTATGGGATATGCAATTAATTGGTCGTTTAGTAAAGCCACGACAAAAAACGGCTATTATAAATGAAGGAGGTAGCAAAAAGTCAATTGGTTATAAATTGCCTTGAATTTATTATACTAAATGTCAAAGTTTTCATACTGTTTGTTTTTGTTTATTAAAATGCATCTGCTAAAAAAAATTTTTTTAAAAGAAATTTTATGCAATTAATTTAAATTTATTTATTTATGGATATGTACCCTCATCTTGTATTCGAATTTGCATTAAAATTTGAGAAAATAAAAATAAAAACATCTAGTTAGTTTCTTTAAATTATTTTTAACATAAATATTCAAAAATTGGGGCAATTTCCGTTGAAACCGGAAGTGATGTAAAAATGCTATCTATCCAGTCCAATTTGAGTTGTCTTATGGATCGATACTAATTTTGGTAACAATCGGTACAAAAATAACGAAATGGTAGAGATGGTAGTAAAATTTGTGTAAAGTTAATCAAAATTCAAACATCCTGTATGAAATGAAACAAAAAGAAAAAAAAAACATCGCAGCATTGAAAATGCAATTAATACCGCTTGAATAAAAATCGATCTCGTGTATAATTAATTGGCAATAAACAACGTAGCAGGAGAAATAATAAGTATCCGGTGCTCAAACAAAGTTAATCGAAATACATAACTCGAGTTGGCAGTACACAAAGAAACCAATAACAGGTATTTAAGCGAATTTCCGTAGTGGATGGTGAAATATTTCCTTTCGCCATTAAGTGTGTAATTAGATAAATCACGATGCGAGAAAATCTCTGCACTCTGCACCCAGATGCACACGCACGCACACCCAGAAATGATAATTACGTAATTGTTGTGCAAGTAGGAAAATTTCAGAGCCGCACTATCGGTCGGAAGCTCCGGGCTATAAATAATGAGAAGCTATGATTTGTAAGAGGCGCGCGCGGTTTTGCACTATAATTCAATTTCTATACTTAAGGGAAGTTTATTTAGAAGAGGAAGGTGCTCGTTTGGATGATGGGTTATAGACTTGTAATGGTAGTAATAAGAAGGAGTGAAGCACCTCTGCTAATGTATGGAACACAAATCGTGTTGAATGAGATCGCATCATGCATCTGGGTCTGGCGTTGCCGGTTCCGGGCGCTTGCTTGCTCGCTGGCTGGCTGGCTGGTGCTGCTAATAGCATCGCGAGAAGATTTAGCTCTGGGTGATTGAGCGTTCGGTAATCACCGCATCAGACAATGTGGTGTATTATGTGAGCATGGTAGTTGTTAGACATCGTGTCGGACGGTTGGTTCATGGTGTTCATGGTTATGATACGTGTTTTGCGTGGGCCGGCGAAATGCTTGTATAACACGTTTGATACTCACATACTAGCCATCCTATTATGCAGATAAGAATCTTGTTCAATTTTACTTGACAACACTTCCCTTTGCATTAAGCACTTTAAAGTCGATTAACTATTTTCGGGTTCGTCATTACTTGGTGCGTTTATTAAAACATGAAATCTATTCATTACTTTTAAACTTAAATTGCTTCACAATTTCATTCGTTCTTGGTTTACTTTTAATAATATTTTAACACAGGGTGATTGATTTTAATCGACACCAAAAAAAATTGAAGCTATAGGAGTTATAGATTTGAAATTTTCAGGATAGCCACCTTATGAGGCGATGGAAATTTTTTTCGAAATGGCAGCACTTCCGGTTTTGCCGGAAATCGTTACCAACTTCATTACTTTAAATAGCACCTTGTATATTTTTTAGTTTACTTTCAAATATGTCTGAAAATAAATTTAAGCTTGAGGACCTTTATAATTTAATACCTTAAAAACCTTTTTGTGAAATTTTTTCTTGCGGAAAAATTTTAAAATATTTGCGACTAACTTTATATATTTCTTTATTTAGAAAATTTAACATTGTTCAATACTAATTCATTGGGTTTTGGGCAAAAATTGTTAAGATTGGTTCATTATTTTACAAGTGGCAATTTTTACAATTTACAATTTTGACAAAAATTAATAATACCTCAAAAAGTTTTTAACGGATTCTCCTTCTGTCTCACTTATAATATACGAAATAGGATATTGTTACTTAAAAGTGCCTTATAAAATTTCTAATCAACCTCTATATCAGAAATTTACAACGACAAAATATTTATTAAAGATTTAATTACGGTTTAATATAAATTTAATTAAAAGTATTCATAAATAACAAACTTAATTAATTAAGAAAGTAAAATTAAATTTTAAGATTATATTAATTAAAACATTTAATAATTAAAATCTCCACTGCTCAAATATTAATTCTAAAACAAAATAAAACAAAAAAATCTTTTAAACAAAATTTTAATTGTGCTACTCGCACAAGCATTTAATTGAATTAAAGTCTTAAGTAAATAAATTTAAGCTCTATTTGCCTAATAAGCACTGTGAAGCAAAGACAATACGTAAGAACCAAGTATAATGAGACCATTAAAGAATTTCATAATTTTCTATTTCTCTTAACATCTAATTAAAACTTTCGGCTGTTTAGCTCCTTTAGCTGCAACAATCGAAAGCGGCCCTTTGTTCGCGTGCAGGCTTTTATTTGCGTACACACTGAAAACCCCTTATATTGCTAATGACATTTACATGTTACTGCTAATTGCGCCAACGCAAATAGCAACAACAATAGCAATATTATTAATATAAAATAAACGGCTAACGCAACCCTCAAAAATAGAATATTGCGTAAAATATTGCTCGCCGTATAATTCAGGTAAGTGGTTCGTCAAAACACTTCCGAAATGCTAAATAATTAAATAGAATAGTTTAAAAATGCATCAGCGGGATGAGCATTATGTATTTTAAGTAGCCACGGTAAACAAAGCGACCGGTTGTTGTTAATCCACCGCCTGAATAATTCATTTAAATTTATAGAGCGAAATAGGTTCTATAGGTATAGGTAAACAAACTGACGACAATGCATTAATGGTAAATTCCTTGTAATATCGTGCCGGGCCCTTAAAACCACCACCACATTTCGCTCAATTTATGGGGCAAATTGTTTTAAATTTAGCAATTTTAAAAACCATTTTTTTATAACTTTTGGAACATTTTTATTATAATTTTTCAAGTGTTAATCAGAGTTTTAATGGTATTAATTTAAGTTACAGAGGGTTGTCATTAATTTCTGATTTACAAAATAAAAATTTAAGTTAAAAATTAACCAAACTAAAAACAGTCTGCTTTTGTCATATTTTTTCACCCTAAATAAAATAATTGGAAAAATATATGCTGTAAATCTATTAAATATATTAAGTTAATACTGTTTTCTACTAAACAAGAAATCTTAAAAAATTAAATCACTGAAAAATAATTAAATTCAGATATTAATTAAATTTGCAAAACTTTTGAGATATATCAAAAATTGTACGAACGCCAAGGGTATGGAATCACGATCTTAATTTTCATCCTGAATAATGTCAAAATATAAAAGCGAGAATTTTAAAAATATTATGTTGATTATTGAATCTTTTTGGTCAGTTATTTCAGTTTTTCAAATATTAAACAGGAAATCAATTAAATTAATTAATTAAGAGAGCGGTCGTTAATTTCTGATTAACAAAATATAATTGTTGTTAAAAAATTAGGGAACCTAAAAAATCCCAAGAATAGTTAACTTTGGTCAGATTTTTTTTTCATCTAAAATTTAAAAAATTGGAAAGTATATGTGGTAATCTATTAAAAATATTAAGTTTGTACTATTTTCTGCTAAATAAAAGTAATTAATAATTAAAACAGTGAAAAATAATTGAATTTAGATGATTATTAAATTTGCAAAATTTAAATGCTTTTTAAAAAATTATTGAAATGCCTAGATTATCAAGATCCGTTAATTTTCCAACCAGTATAATGAAAAAATAAAAATAAAAATGTCAATTTTGAAAATAATATTTACATTATTTCGTAATTAAACAAATTTACTCGTATAATTATTAAACTTAAAATATATCTAATCATTTGTCAATAAATGTAATTTCAATTAATAAAAATTAATTACATAACCATATAACCGTGGTATATTATTAATATAAAAAAAAATAAAACCAAAATAATAAATCAATAAAATATTATAACAAATTGCATAAGTTATGACGTGTGCAGAAAATTACAATAATTTGCAGAATTTATGCACATAAAAGACTAATCTGGAAAGTGCTGACGCAACATTATACATTTTAAATTCAGCAACAAAATTCCACTGAACATTATTAATGAAATTTTTGGTTACCTCTGAATATAACGCAAAAGGTCAGAGCAAAGAGAACAAAGCTTATCCAAAGAGTAATTTAATTAATTAATATTTACACGCGGCCAGTCTAGACTTGACTTGATTCCAAAGCAACCATTAATAATATAAATATGCTAATAATGGCGTAGTCGTGCTAAAATCTTGCATCGATTGTGCACTGCGAAAAAGAATAACAAGAAGAAGAAGAAGAAGAAGAAGCAGGAGAGGAAGATGTAAAGGCGTCTTAATCGCGCGACATTTTTATGTCACGTTTTATATTTTTCCGAACGTTACGTCGGCGTTAACGGAACGATGCTAATGGATCTCTATTTCTCTCCTCGGCTCGAAGCGCGCCAAATACGACAGCCGTCTGTATTTATTAATAATTGTCAATCATAAAAATACATTAGATAAACGGCAAATCGGAAGCCGCGCTACTTCATTATACCGACTTTTTAATGGCCTCTTTCACTTTTCATGAGGGTCCTCGGGGATGAAACTCGAAGGATGTTCCACTCGTTCGTCCTGCTTTCCTTTTGGAAGAAGAAGACATGTATACTCATTGCGGTGAATTTAAATTAATGTAATTTCAAATTAACTGCAGTCAAAAGTATATTTATTTCAAAGGACGAATGCAACCTACTTCCATTACTTCCATAATGAGGTAATTATAAAGTGACTTATTCTGTAGAAATTCCAGAATTGCAAATCATCTTCTTTTATATTTTATTTTTCGGAAAATGTTTCATTTGATTAGCGAAAAATGTACAAGGTGTTACTTTTTGAGTTGCATTACATTGCTATCTTAGATAAGAATGGGGATAAAAATTCCAATGTTTAGTTCTTGGTTCCTTAATTATCCCGAAGAAACTGAGAATCGTCCTTTTTTTTGATAATTCATCTGAAGAAAACTATTTTACATAGAAAAATAAAAATTATTGTCTCCTATAGACATTTTTAATAAAATCTAAATGATTATTATTGTAAATTACTGTTAAATTACAAAAAAAAAACACAAATTAATTTAAATAATCAGAGTGATTTTAACATTTTATAATGGGAGTTCTAAATTGAAAATGGCGTCTTTCATGGCGCCCTACTATAAAAATTATCATGGGTAAAATGTATGCCAATAAATTACAAAAGAGAAACAAAACAATTTTATTATTAATTTAATTTAATTTCAATTTTTAGAGCAATCGTCAAAGAAAATCATAAAAACTGCTATATTGTTAGAATCAGAAAAAAATAGTTATTTAACAAGACTATGGCCAGTAAAATAGTTTCGATTTAAAAATAGCCAACGAAAATTGTTACTGTTTTCCTATGTTAAATGGTTTTCTTGAAATAAATTTTGAAAGAAATAAGCAACTTTCGATTTTTTTGTTGGGATTAACTCGGGACTCAGAAGAAACATTCCATTTTTACTAGCCGAAGGATATTGAGCAATTTTGTGAATTTCTGCAAAACTTTTCCAAAAACAATAGTCACTTTAAGCCCTCAACAGTTGAAACTTGCGATTCATTAAATTTATTAACTTTTTCTATTTTTCTATTTGAAACAATTTTAACGAAAGTAATAAAAATATATTAATTTATTCAAAATCAAATGCTAAACAGATTACCAATTTTTGGTTATTATTTACTAATTAAAATGCAGGATTAATTATTAATTAATAACCAAAAATCGGTAATTTATTGAATAATTATTTGCAAAACAAATACACACCCCAACTGTGTCTTTCCCAAACCATTCCGAAAATTGCTTCAAATATTATATAACAAACAGTTTGTCATCCCCCATTCATCAGCAATTAGCTAGTTGTGCAAACACAGCCCTACTAAACAGTTATTTAAATAAATTAATGATGAGTAAATATTAATTAATTGCGGCAATTGTTTGCAGCTACCAAAAATACACTTCATAGAAAATTACAATAATCCTCTCCCTGTTTTGCTAATAATAACAATAATTATTATTATTTACCTCTTTGAAAATATTGTTTTACTTATAAGCCATATACCTTTATACAACTCTTAACCCAGATTTGCAGAATACGATAGCAGATAGCTCTAGGATGAACAAATAGAGCAGCAAACCAGTTGTTTTCCGTTATTATTTTGATTCGCTCCATTACCGGAATCGAAGTTTGTTCAGTCCGTCCGGCATTTGGGACACTATAACCAGGTAGAGAGAGATATAATAATAATAAAGTGAGTAGATGTGACCCTTTGGCCGAACACCTTAGTTATCATTATAATTAATTCCCGAAACAAGATATCGCTCCTGCCATTAGGCGTCCATAGAATCGAACCTAAAGTCCGATAGTAATCAATTACTTAGCGCTTATCTGCTCGGACTCGCTATTATTTATGGCACTATTTATATACCTTCGAGCGATTGTTTATGCCGCCGCCAATCCAATTCAAATTGCATTTCTTTGAAATCGATAAACTCCATTTCGGTTATTGTTTCATAGGATACTGTGTGTTGCTTCCCAATGATTTTTTTTTATTTTCTATTTTCTGGGTCTTTATAAGTGAAATAAAGCGAATTATTATTATTATTTTAGTGGTAATTGTCAAGTCAACTTTGGTCAATTCTTACATAATTAATTGTTTCAAATTGGTATTTAAAAAAATCAGTTGATTTTTCAACAAATCAACTTTAACGATATTTCTTCTGTCCTTAATTATAGTAAATATTTCTTCTAAAATCGTTGAATAGCGATAATAAATAAACTTTTAATGGTTGCAGCATTGCAGCCTAAAAAAAAAAACATTGATATATATTTAATATGTTTCTAAACCGGTGGTCATGGGTTCGATCCCCACGGCCGGCAAGATATGGGTAGTGGTGTTTGGGTAGGCATCCCCATCACCATGGCCGAAGGACCTTCGGGTCGATAGTCTCCCTGTGCTCAAAGCACAGAAAAAGTACATTATATATATATATATTTAATATTTTACTTTTAGTAATAGTTTGTGCCCACATGAAATTTTAACAGTTTGTCATAATTTAAACTAAATCAAAATAGTGATGTATATGTGATAAGAGACCAAAAAGCTGCCAAAAAATAGTATTGTGTGTAAATTACGTACTTGTAAATTAGCAATGTAAAAAAATGAAATTTGGAACAAAATTTTAAAATATATTAAAGTTTTTAAAAGTTTTATTAAACTTTATTGAAATAATATGTTATTCTAAACCATAATTTGGTACAAAATAAACACAAATTCATACAATAATTTAAAATCAAGAGAATACAATAGAAATTTTCAATTGAAAATATCGAAAATTAAATTTCACTTTAAGTAAATTAAATTTGTTAATTCAGAAAACTTATAAATTGTTAGTACACTACCAATTTGGCATTGAATACGTTTTTAAGCAACTTTCAATGATCAATAAAAGTCTAATAATGATAGCGTTTACGGCCCTAGTTGAAAAAACATGACAATAAATCGTTTTTAGAAAATTGCAATGATGAAGGATTTCAGTACGTAGATTTAAGAATGTGTATAAAGGAAATTCCAATAAAATTTATTGAAGTAATACCTATTTGTAAACCATAATTGGGACAGAAGGAGTATTATATAAATTTATTTAAAAAATACTCAATTTTATTAAATTAATATATTTTTTATATTACGGAGATTTTTTTAATTAACACTTTATATGCGCTTTTGTCAGTTAATAATCTATCCCCTTAAACTTACAACTTTTTCATAAATTTTTAATCATTCAATTGCTTTTAGGCGCCAGAAAAACTACCCTATAAACCAAGCTTTATGGTAAAACATGCACTTAAAAACTCAAAAAGGAACTAAAATTTTAAGCAAATAATAAAAATGTCTAATAAAACACAATATGTATCATAATATTTCATAATCTCTCTTTAATATGAAAATATTAATTCCATTTAACTCTCGACATGGCTATGCCTTCAATAAAATGCAGGTACAAGTAAAAACCCCGGCGAAAAGGGTTGAAATGCATGCGCTTTTAGCCTAATAATGGTGCGGCCACGGAAAATGCAAACGTATTTACGCGTTTCACGTCGATAATGCCAGCTAATTAAAAATGTTAAATAAACAGCCAGCAACGGTGCGCCTGGCTGTACGTTGTCAAAGCGAAATTTAATAATTAAAACATTTTACTAACGGTGTGCACTTCAAAATATGTATAAGCGCCGCTACGTCGCTTTTGTTTGTTTAATGTATGGACTGTCATTTAATCCACTTTTAGTGTCCATCATCCATGCAATAACCAACGTTAAATAATTACGCAACCATTTATTAATTGGACTCTGGTGCATTAATGTGTATTAGTGCGTGTGTGTGTGTGTGTGTGTGTGTGTGCGTGTGTGTGTAAATGCCGGAATTAATAACAATAAACTTCAAACATTGGAAGTGGTCTTTCTAACTTTTTTTTGTTTCACTTCTTAAAATATTTATTTATTGGACGTTTTTCTTTTTAGATATCTAGGTATATTATCAGATTTTATAATTTCTTATTTAACTGATATTACAAAACTGACATTGGCAAACTTATTAAAATATTTTAATTACAGTAGCACAAGAGTCCAAAGCTAATAATTAACGAAAAAAAATCTAAATTTTATAATATTTGCTTCAATTTTCTTTAAAATGACAATAAAAATTTTAAAATTTCCTATTATATTAAAGGTTAGTAATTATTTTTTGTTCGTTGAAAAGAATTCAATAAATAAGAACGTTCTGACTGAAACTTCTTTAACATATTTGATAATATACATTAAACTTATGGACCAAATGTAATTTTTTTTTCATGAAAATATTTTTAAATAAATTGCCTTTTGGAAACAAATTTTCAATTTTAACAATTCTCCTTTTTTACAGGACGTTTTATTTTTAAATTACATTAATTTATTGCTATAATTTGTTTCGAATAAATTCAAAATTTCAATAATTTTCCTATTATAGTACATTGGGAGTTTTATTTTAAAATTATTTTATTATTATAAAAACGAGAAATAAAATAATTAGAAAATTTTTATTTTTTAATGACATCGAAATTATAAAACCATCAAATTAACATCAAATGTTACTACTTTTTATATAAGTAGTATTCGTCCCACCAAATATAATATATGTGGATGCTCCGATACAAAAATTAAAATTATGGCAAATAAATAATATCTAATTTTTATTATAAAGTTTTAGAATAAAATAAAGCTGCAACAAAAACATTTTTGCAGACTTCAGTTATTCATTAATCAATATAAATTAAATAATATGTTTTGAACTTGAGAAAAGGACTTTCTTCAACTAAACAAAAAACCTCTTTGAGTTTAATATACAATATATATCGTCCAATCAACCAGATTTAGATCTGGCATAGCGTCTAGACGAAAATTTATAAAAGCTCGCATTCATCACTTAAAGAAGAAAGCAGCAAAATAAAACGGACTCGAATATCGACCATTCGATTATTCGCGCCATACATCACAATTAATTAAAGCGAGCAAAAAGCAAACTTAATTAACTTTCTCACGGTACATTTTATTATCATTTAGCTATTAGCTACTGGCAAATCAATTGGCAAACCTTCGTGGACGATTTTTGCTTATCGGAAAGCACTCGAAGGGGCTTCACGAGCGACTTGAAATGGAATATTGGATTGAGCGTTTATTGACCATTCTCTATCTGCAAATCTACCTTGAAAGCACTGCCGCAATTCGTTGAGCAACATATATCCGGATTACGCTCCCAGTCCTCATGTTACGTGCATTACCGCAAGAAGCGGGCATCAGAGAAGAAAAAGAGGACTCGAGTGCAAGCAACTCTTTTATAAATTCCGAATTTACAAATTTATTCTATAGTAAGTATTGGATACGTATTTAAGGGAGTAAATTATATGAACGCATGCGGGGGTTGTATTTTCGCTTGTTTTGTTCGGTCGAGACTGTCTGCCTCTCAGGACAGGAGGGAAAAAGGAGCACGCGTTTTATAATGCTCCACTACGTCGTAGCCTGAGTGGTAGTTCAGTAATCCGGATTACACAACCCTTGGAACTTTTTCATATTTACTGCTTACGTTTCCCAGGGCTACTCTCAGAGCGCGCATTCTTCGATACACACTGTAATATTTAGGTATACGCTCGTTGCATTTCTTCTTCATTTTTTGCATAACTACTGCTGCTGCTACTGCTGCTTCTGCTGCTTCTGTCAGTAGCTGCTGGTTGAGATAGCGTGTGGGCTGAGGATTAACCCGCGAGAGATTGTCGGTCGGCCGAGGAACGTCGAGCATGCGAACGATCGCAAGGATTCTCTTGTCGCGTCGTTCCTTTCCACGACGGTAATAATATGCGAAATCACTATACGAGCTCATATTGCAGTTATCTTGCAGCAGGATGAATTTAGTACGTGCGCTAATGTGAAGTGGCTGTGCAGAGTGAATAAAGAGCAGAACGTGGAGCCGACCCACTTCTGCAAAACGTAATTGATTCGCGCAGCTCATTTCCGGACGGAGATTAATGCATTCGCCCTTTGTACGCCATGCACCACCATACCATGTCAACTTACTTCTTTTTTTTTTTATTCACATACTGTTTCGATTCTATCAATACTGTTTTTTATGATCCTGCATATCGCCAGGCACTAAAAATTATTTTTTGTTTTTAAACAAGCAATTCATTTCGGAAAAATATTTTTTTCTGAATTTAGTATTTGATGGTTAAAATTTATAGTTCTTTTAAATTGTGGGAGTATTTTCTGAAACTTAATAAAAATAAAATGTAATTTGTTTTAATTAATTATTGTCAGAAAAAAGGTGTTTTCTTATAATTGCCTTCTTTTTAATACCAAAAAATAAATTAATTCTCTTTTCGTAATAAAAAGTGTCTTTAAAAAACAGACTGGATAAGTTAATTTAGATTATTTTAGAATTTTAAATCAACAAGAAAGTATTTTTTAAAGAACATGTAATTACTATTCATTATTCTAGCTATTGCTTTGAAGAAAGTTTCATCCGATTTGGTTTGATTATAATAGTAAACACTGTTATGTCACATGAACTTAGCAATGATTACTTTTTTTAATTTTTACATATTTAAAAAATGTTTAGGTTGGTTCCAGTCACGTCCAGATTTTTTTTAACATCAATATGCCCTTTTTCTCACCCATATACGGGTAACTTCTAGGGTTTAAAAAATAGAGATTCAGCTAAATGGACCAAAATGGGTAGAATTTTACGCTCAACTCATATCCGTTTACAAAAATCGGATATGTCTTTTGGTTCCTGAATTATTCAGAAAAAATCAACAAATCCTTTTTATTACAACCCTTAGTACCCTTAGTACAACCCTTCAGCACGTACTACCCAGTAGATTGTAACGGATAAGAAGAAGTAACTTATAGGCGCGGTCAACTTGCTTACAAAAAAACGACCTTTATTGAGCAGCGACAAATTCAG
>JASKGO010007629.1:0-109736 GCA_030556065.1 Holobus sp. GC000080 | reverse complement strand
GCACCGATCTTTACCGAACCTTCGCCATTCGCTCATGGCCGCCTAACCTAACTTAAATATGGCCGTTGTTACTATTGTTAGTGCCCTTTTGGGCAGCTAAGGGCTGTCAAACTTTGCACTTCTGCACTGTGAACGCACTGTATGTAGAAATATTTAAAAATTAAGCAAATCCCTTAAAATTGACTGATTTTCTCGCGGAAAAAAGCCAATTTTAGTGAAATTCTTCGAGGAATCCATTTTTAAGCTTAAAATCTTAAAATTATTTATTTAAATTGTACTTTTTTAAAGATTTTTATTGTAAATGCGTTTCTATAAATTTTTTCGATTTTTATCATTGTAATTTTCTTGTAATAATTATTTTAAATTGATTTTTATATTGTTTTTTGAAAATAAATATTAAAAATCATAACAAATTAGTATTTTTTATTTTTAACAAAATAAAAAAAAATCGTTTCCAAATATAAAATATTTTACTTTAGAATTGGATGGTATTTATAAAAAAATAATTTACTTACTTGTAACTGACGGCGATTTTTTTCTTATTTATAATTCTATTAAATTTTCTCGCGATGCCTTTATAATTGTCATTAAAAAAAAACTTCAAAAATTTTGATTTTATTTAACTTGGATTTTTTTTTTCTACTTTAAAACAATGTTTTTTACATATAACATTTCACTTAATTTATCAGATATTATCAGTTATATTAAATAGTAATTTTTCCAGTAATTAATTTGTTTATTTAATAAAATTCCAAAAACAATTTTCAATTAAAATAAATAAGAATTTCATTGAAACAAATAAGAAAATAAAGGAAAAGAAACGGAAAGGTCATTTCAAAGCAGCAGAAGCAATGTTGAAGTGGTAAGTTTTCAATTAGAGAGCCGCATCGATTAGTGCTCCAATTGGCGGTGAATCTAAAACAGTAGTTAAGTGACCCTTGGTGGTGCACGTCCTCAACATTTGTTTGCATATATACACTAATCGTAAACCCTTATTCGATTGACCGCCCAATCCGGAATTATATGTACTCGAAAAGCCGCTTTATCAAGTGTTTGCCATTGAAGCGAATGCATAAATTTCGTTGAAAATTTACTAGGATACACGTCGCTCGTCGCTCGTCGTTCGCATATATCGGCCAATGTTGCTAGCTGTTAGCTGCTAGCTGCTAGCTCTGCTTGCTCCCCATGTTTGTACTCGCATACATAAACAACATAGAAAAAACCTAATTGAATTGCCTAATAGTTATCGCCCTATGTACATATAATGTACTTGTTGGTAATAGTTACTGTATGTACCTCTATGATACAAAGAGCAATCCGCGGTTCAGCAAATATTTATTTGGCACGCATATCAGCGATGCACTTAAAATATAAAATTTAATTAAAAATTAATTCGAACCATTCAGTACCTCTGCACTCCTCTATACAACAGTAAAATTCAATTAAATTGCACCAATAACAATTACAATTCTAGTATTACGTGATAATACTTGCAATTTATTTCTATATTCAGCTTAAAGTCGTGTTTTTTTTGGCTGCTTTTGTTTTTTAAAAAAGCCGACTTTTCTTGGGGTTCCACAGCGATTTGCAAGTAATGCTACGCTGATCCGCGTTATTATAAAACAGACGTTGATTGAGTGATGCATTTCATTTAAAAAGTTGCAACGGCTTTCCAAAATTGAGTTGCACGTATCCGGCACTGCAAAAAATCGCGAATGAGAGCAACAACAAAAAATAGGAAAGCTGCTTGTATAATTAAAACGTGTGCGCAATTAAAAATTAACGAATTATTCGCGGAGGAGATCGTTAATGATGAGAGTGAAAAATTCATGCGCGGCAATATTTACGTAGCGAACCTCTAAATGAAGTTTAATAATGGAGTATAGTTACACTACATAATTGCTAATTAGAAACCCCGGAGAGTAATACCGCACCAACATTGGTACAGTTAGTTAGCAGCTAAAGGATTCTTGAGCACATTATGCGGTCCAGTTTATTTGCTTGATCTCGCCCGGCTCGACGCTCAAAGAAAACCGTATTTGCAGCGCCACATCCAAGACGCTCTCGTCGTTGGACCTAAGCTACAATCAGCTGGACACCGTCCCCTTTCCGGCACTCAAAGACTTGAAAAACCTTCAATGGCTTAATCTACATGGGTAAGTTTTCTTTGTTCACTTTTTTCTTAAGTTTCTTTGTTTGTTTTATTGCATTTTCTATTATTATTTTTTAAGAATTTTTTTTTTTTTTGGTAAATTTATGCGGGAATTTAATATTATTAAATATCAGTTTGTATTTTATAACTTTCAAATAGGAACGCGTTGTGATTTGCTTTGCTTTGATGAAAGCAAACTTATGCACATGAAAATTTTTAATTAAAGATTAACACCTGGATAAGTTAATTGGCGTGCCAAGTTCGAATCGCTTTACGTGCACTTAAAACTTGTTATTATGAATAAATACATGATGATGAAAGAGGAAACGATACGATAATGATTATATACGCAAAAGTTAACTTTTATGCTGAGACTCGGCACTAATAATGATTGCCGGTAGGCCACCTGAATGTGTCGCTCCTTTAATCGCAAAATTATCGATTCGCTGCACAACTTTGTCTATGAATAATTGATTACCGAAAACTACGCTCGCAAACTCGCAGCTTAAAATTCGACTGGAATTTCTTGTTAATTTCCCTAAAATATGCGATGGCTTAAATTAAAATTAAAATAAGGCTACATTAAAATTCCGTCCTATTTCTTTTCGCTCAGTTTAATTTTTAGTTTCTTTTTCTTCTAAGTTTTAATTTATTATAAAGCATTTATTTTAGATATATTTTTATAGATTTTTTTGTTCTTAAATAAAATTTTGCAATTTTTTGACATTAAGAAAACTTTCCTCCTTAAAATTGTGACTTTATTTACAATTTAATTCATTTTTCTTTATAAGTTAAATAACTGCATATAATTAGCTATTAAAATTACCGAATTTTTGAAAAGTAGTTGGTTTAGTATTGCCGATATAAACAAAACCAATCTTAATTGCTGTCCATTAAGATTCTAATTTATTCAAGCGTTTAGAAATAATTAATAGAAAATTATTTGATTTAATATAAATGCAATTAAATTTACTTTAAAAATATTATAAAACGAAAGTTTTTTCCAATAATACAAGTTGAAATATAATTTATTTAATTTAACTGCGCCGTTGCGAAAAATAAACATCCTGTGAATTATTTCTCTTGCAAATATTATTTTTTTTTATATGTTCCTTATCATTTTTAAATATTGATTAATTAAGTACATTAATTTAGATGTATTTAGACGTAATTAAATGAAACTATTTTACAAATATTTTACTCGGTTCTTTAGATATGAGTAAAAGCTCTCAAAACGTCTTAATAGCGTTCTAAAGAGAGCTTTTAGTGGTAACTCAATGAAAATAGGTCACAAATTAATAAATTATATCTCAAATTATAGAGTATTAAATATTATTTGAAATTGTTAATATAAATATCTTCAAAAGTTCCAGAAATGGCTTCATTTTTATAATCAAAGTTAGCAGTTTCGTTAGGAAAACAATCAAATTTTATTTTATTGTTCTATTAATTTAAAAATTCAATTAATAGTTCAAAATTTAATCACTTAAATCATATTCTAATTATTTTACTGTTTAATTAATCGAAAAGAATTTTAATTATTATTTAAGAATGTTTTTTGAGTTTTAAATGGATTTTAAAAGGATCTTTTACGATGCTATTTATATTTTGAAAGCTTTAATGATATAATGGCATCCTGAAACTTTTAAAAGCTTTTCAATTTTCCTTTAGTCGCACGAATAAAAGCGTGCATAGTAAAAGTGTAGATTTTTTTGTAATAGCATTTAAAGGAAAATCCATCCATGGATGAATTTAGTTGGATGAGGGGGCTGGGGAGGTTTGCTAAGCTAAATGCATCTCGTGTATGACACAGATATCTGTATCCGTATTACAGGAATCAATTACATTCGGTGGTGGGCGATTGGTCTCACATGAAGAGCAGCTTGGCGAATCTATTTCTGGGCGAGAACGATATAACGGAGATGCCCCCGGAGACCGGCGGCGAGCACCTTTCAAAGTCGCATCACGGCTTGCGTCAATTCAAGTCGCTCATCTGGCTGAATATCGACGGCAACCGGATCTCGAAGGTGCACAAGCACTCGGTGCCGAACAGCGTGCAAACTGTCAGTCTCTCGCATAATCTGATCGAGAGCTTCCCGGTCGAGATCATTTCGGGCTCGCCGCACTTGCAGTGGCTCTACTTGCGAGGCAATCACATAAAAACCTTCCCGGAGCACACCTTTCCGCGCAAACTGTGGCTCGAGAAAATTGATCTCGGCGAGAACTACATGAAAACTTTGCCGCGTATGCCGTTCAATAATTCCGCGTACATACGCGACCTAAACTTGGCCTTCAACGACATGCGAGGCGTCGGGGCGCACAGCTTCGACGGCCTCCAGTGCGGCCGCATCATCCTCTCGCACAACCAGTTGGAGAGCGTCGACCGGGACGCGTTCGCCGGCATCGAAAGTTCGCTCGAGTACCTGGACCTAGACCACAACAACTTTCAGCACGTACCGTACGCTCTGAGCCAATTAAAAGCACTCAAATACTTGTACTTATCGTCGAACTCCCTGAGCGAAATTCCCGAAACGGCATTCGAGGGTTTTTGCGACAGCAGCCTGCGAGCCGTTAGTTTCAGCGGCAATCATTTAACGCGCATACCGAGCGACGCGCTGCAGAACTGCTCGAAAATATCTCACTTTAACATCGCCTACAACGAGATCTACGAGATTAATGACGGCGATTTCGGTAATTGGGGCCAGAACATTCGCAGTCTCATATTGGGTAACAATCACATCACCGGCCTGGGACCGCAAATATTTGCCGAACTTAATCAATTAAAAGAGCTCAGTTTGAGTTTCAACCCCTTGCGGCACATCGACGTCGACGCTTTCGACGGCCTCGAAAAACTCGAGAGCTTGGAGATGTCATTCGGAATGGATATAGACGAATTACCTTATGAAATATTCAGGCCAATCTCGAACCTGCGTTGGCTCTCCTTAGATAACAATAACTTTTACGTGCTGCCGGAGGACGCGTTCGATTATCTTCCGGAACTTAAATATATTAATCTCGAGTCGAATAAGCTGAGTTTCGTTCCGGAGAAATTATTCAAGGCGAAGATTCACACGAAACTGACCGACGTCCGGTTTGCCAATAACGAAATCACTGCCGTGCACTCAAACACCTTCAACGGTCTGCCCGCTCTGGAGACAATCATGCTGGCCGCCAACCGCATAAAACTGTTGCAGAGAAACAGTTTCAACGAACTTCCTAATTTGCAGAAATTGGTCCTGGCCGATAATCTGATCGACCGCATCAGTCAGCACGCATTGTCGAACCTGCAGACTCTGTACAAACTCGAATTGCAAAACAACCTACTCGCGGCGTTCTCCTTCAACATTTTCGCCAACATCTCGAATCCGTTGCACTTGAATCTGAGCCGGAACCAAATTTCCTCCTGCGATGCCGACAACAAAATATTAAATATAGAAATACTGGATCTAAAGTTTAATAATTTTCCTTCGATCCCGAAGTGTCTGGAAAACATTTCCCTACTGAGGAAATTGTATTTCGACTACAATATGATATCGGTGCTGGAACAAAACACATTCATGCATCTAACGTCCCTGGAGGAATTGAGTTTGCAGCAGAACAACATTCTGAACGTTAATCGGCGCGCGTTTTTCGGATTGCAAAACTTGCAATCGCTCGATTTATCCAAGAACCTTATAACGCAGCTACACATCAATCAGTTCTCGAACATGCCCAAACTTCGCATACTTAATCTCAGCAGCAACAATATAAATTACCTTCCCAAGGACATATTCAGCAATACGATCCTCGAGATGCTCGATCTGAGTTTCAATTCGTTCGCCGTCATTCCGAGTCTAAGTTTATCGGAAGTCGGCACGACGCTGCGCTATCTCTCGATTCGCTCTAATAACATCGAGCACATCGACAGCACCACCTTCCCCGCCATACCCTACTTGCAGTTCCTGGACCTCAGCACGAACAAGCTGACCATCCTGCCCGATAACGTCTTCACGAGTTTGGGGTCGCTGCAGAAGCTCGACCTCAGTTCGAATCACATTAGGGCGAACTTTAAGGAACTGTTCCACTATGCGCAAAGTCTGAAAGAGTTAAACTTGGCCAATGCCGGTATCACGACCACTCCCAGTTTGCCGCTGCCAAATCTACTGTACCTCAATCTGTCGCACAACAACGTCGAGATCATCAACAGGAACACCGTGCAGGACCTGCTGAAACTCAAACATCTCGACCTCAGTAACAATCATGTCACGCAAATACCCTCGCATCTCTGGATGCACCTGCCGCTACTGAAAACTTTGGACCTCTCGAACAACCCCATTAAGGTATGAGAGGCACTCTTTAAGCTTTCATGTCACTTTATTTTATTCAACACGTTCCTCCTTAGTTCTTCGGCTGTATGGTTGTATGGCTGTATGGAGAGACGTAGTATAGTTAGTACACATGCTCTTGCTCTAACTCTAACTGTTATCCATCCGCCCTTATTGTATACGTTGCGAGGCCCCCGGAAAGAAAGATAAAGAAAATAGCACCTCTATTGAATTATGCAAGTGGATCCTGCCACAACATTTTGTTCCTCTCCTATAGCAGCAGCATCCCTTTTTATTTTATTTCCCTTCGCTCGTGTAACGGAATGGGCCGCAGTAAATTTTAACGGTGCGAACTCGTAACTGCGATGCGCATCGATAAATAATCGCTCGTTTTGAATTGATACATTAAGCGATTCTCTTTGTATTCGCTCTGCTTCTGCAGAATAAAAAAAAATGCCAAGAGACACCGGAAGAGATAGCAAAAAAGTCGCGTTTCTCTTTCGCTCTATACATGGATAGAATGAATGTATAGCTGTTGGTAAAAAATGCACCTGTAGACCGCCCCTAAATACACCTATCCTTCCTTTAATTATTTATCTGCATGCGACTGCCGCCTTCTATATATTTGTCCCGCTTTAAAATAAACCTCTCCAGACTGTGCTAAACATAAACAGCATTCTTAATGTTTCACCCCATTGCACCTTCTTATTTGTCGCCGCATTAAAGATTCACACTACTTTATTTAAGTGTCTGTTTGTATCTGTTGTGTGTGTATAGGAATTACAAGCGGACAACTTCCAAGGTCTGAAGAATCTGCAAATCCTAAACATCCAGGGGCTGAATAAACTGCAGAAATTCGATAGCAAATCGCTAACGCAAATAAGGATACTGCACACGCTGGCGATGCAGACGTGGCCCAAGATAGAAAACTTCAAGGCGCAGCTGTGCACCCTCTTGGCCAACTTAAATCAATTGCGAATATTAAAAGTGCACGTGGAGGAGACCGTTTTGGACGATCAACTTTTATGCATTTCCAACAGGAAGATACGACAACTGGAGATTACCGGGCGAAATCTGAAGAGCGTGGACCGGGAGGCGTTCCAGAAGTTCTCCAAGAATCCCGATCTAACGCTCAAAATTACCGGCACCGACGTCGAGGAACTTCCTCCGGGCTTATTCGCCAACATGTACAAGATCTCCTATCTTAACATTGATCTGCGGAACAACATGCTGTCATACTTAAGTCCGGAGATATTTTATGGTAACGTAACGACGTGGAAAAACGTCGGCACCACTCTGATTTCCGGTAAGTTTTACCCAGTTTTACCGCTCACGCAATTTGAATAATAATGAAAAACATTTATTTGACTCGAAAAGAAAAGAGAAAATGTTTCTTTTATTCATTTTCTTTTTGAAATTTTGTTGCTGTTGTGTTTTTTTTTTTTTTGTTTTTTATAATGTGAAATTCTTTTAATATTTTGCAATCTTCTTTTCAAACTAACAAACTCCAAAAGATGAGCATAATTTAAGAAGCTATGACATTCGGAATATTAAATTTTGTAGCTACTTTTATTAAAAGTGGCAGTTGCTAGGCCTTATGAAGTTTTCTATCTAAGTAAATTGTCATTTTGTTGATTTTGCTATGTTCTATGTGCAGTTAGTGAAGCAAATAAGAATTTATTGTTCTATTTTTTTTTTTTTTTTTCATATTTTGTAATATAAATTTTGAATTTTCGTTGAGACTTCCTTTCCTTTTTTTAAATTCAATATAATTAAAGCAGAACATTTAATATTAACTTAATTTAACTCTCAGTATTGTGTAAAATCCATTTAAACCTAATTTATTTTCAAATTTATTTATTCTTTTTAAGTCTAGACATTTTTTTGCTTTTTAAATTGACATTTTTTGAATCTTTACTCATTTTACCATCTTTAAAAAATATGAAAAATGATTTCCTCTGTTCCCATTAATTTATTTATACGTTTCTGTTTTTAATTTTATCCCTAATTATGTATTAGAAATACAAATTTCTTCAAGAAATTATAGTGAAATTCATAAAAAATATATATAATTACAAATTTTGATACAAATTTTGATAAAAATTTCATTTTTTTTTCTTTACTAGTTTGCAACTACTTAATTTATATATAAAAAAAATTCTGCTTCATTAATAACCTCGCGGCTCCACTTTTTCCTTCTGTTTCTTGTTTTTTGTCTTTTCTCACAAATAAACCACTAGTTTGATGCATTGTTTCTCCCATATTTTTTTTTCTCAACGGCTGTGATTTTAATTTTGTTTGTTTGTTGTTTGTTTGTTGCTTTTTTTAAACTATAATCATTGATTATGACAAACTATTAAAATTTGTTTTGATCACTGACTACTTCTTAAATATTAAATATAGCATTTTTTTTTTCAAGAAAAAAATCAAAAAATGATTCAAATCCCTTAAGTTTTTTTTTAACTTTGTTGATCGAAGAGTTTTTAAAAATTGTAAACCAAATTTATCACAGAGGGAGTTTTTTTTATAATATAAAATTTTCTAATTTAAAAAGAAAATAATTCCAACGATATGAAAACAAATATTTGTAGGAGGTTTAACAATCTCCGAGAACCCCTTCAAATGTGGTTGTCACTTGGCATGGCTGGGCCACTGGCTGCGACGTTGGATGAGGGAGAGTCTGCAATCGCACAACACTCCGGTGGAGTCTTCGATTCGCATTAACGACTTGGTGCGCGAAGCGACTTGCACCGATTCGACCACGGGCGTTAGATTGCCCATTGTCCAGCTGCCACCCGAAGACATGAGCTGCCATGCGAGTGCCCTAAGCACTGCGCCAAATTCCAACAAAACATCTGTGATCTTCTATTTAGTGTGTTTTATATTTGCATTTCATTTCGTCGATCCTTGATGTCTCTAAGGGTACTTTACAATAGGTATTATCCGAAACAAATCCTCCTACTTCCTAAATTAGATAACGAATCTTTTGTATTTCTAAACGTGCGGTTTCCCTTAGATATTTTATAAGAAAAAAAAGCAAATAAGAAAAATATGCGACAATTTGTAAATAATAAACCATCATCGTTTCTGTTAAATGCATTTCTGTTGAAATTATATTTGTACAAAAAGAAAAAATTATCGAGAACTCCTTTGTAAATAATATTGGCGAGGATGTACATAAAAATTTACATTGATACATATCATAAACATTAGATTAGAGTGATTTCAATTATTGAACATTGCTCAAAGACGTTAAAAAGTGAGTCAATCAAAGCGTGCACATAAGATTGTTTGTCTTAGAACTATAAGTAAAAAATCCTTTTGTATATTGAATAAATAAAATCTGTTGCATAAGTTATATTTAAAATTAATACAATTTTTCTTCTATTGAATTTTCAAACTTTTAACGGTTAAAAAATTCAAATTTTTGAATTCTAATTTTATGGTATACAACACTCGACAGTTTGTCTTGTATCTTTGGTTGTCTAAGCAGTTTATTTATAACCTCAAATTTAGTGCGGCATGAAAAACCATGCTCCGTTTTGAAACATTTCCTTAATTTGTCAAGAAAATTGTCATTTCTATAGAAGGCACCGCAATTGGATGATGAAATTTGTTGTAGAAAACCTTACGAAATGTGCCCCACGTTTGGGAGCCCTTATAGAAATAGAAAATCATTCCAACACCACATTGGAAACACCATTAGCGATGCTGTACACAAGGGTACCTTATTTCCCCCAGGAAAACTCACAAAACTAAAGGCAAAAGTTTGTTTTCAGGGCGGGGGGCTACCACACATTACACATGAAGTGTTCAAATTAATTTGTCATCAGCCACAGATCATACAAGTACCTTTAGTCAGTACTTACCAATATGTAGATGTAATCGAAGAATTCAATGGGAATGTCAATGAATTTATAGGTAAATTTCTTCCTTTTAATGTAATATATTCCAGATATAACTGAAAGTATTAATTTTAGGTTTAAAAGACTGTTTAACATGTGTTACAGTTCAAGATCCAGGTGATTTAACCCAACCCGGTCATCATGCAAAGGATTCAGTGCCTTTGTGGACTCGCCACGGCAAAGTGATGATAGATGCCAAGAAATACATGAATGCCATTGAGGCTTATCAGCCAAACATGTATTATTTTCTGTCTGATGGTGATACAAATGCCAAAAGTACTCAGAAACGAATAGCAAAATCTGTTAAAAACACCATTGGTTTCTTTAAACAATGCCTGGAACGGCACATTAATTCTAATGTTTTGAAGAGTTCATTTGCAATGGCAGCAATTGCTGGTGGCTATAATGTGGAAGCCAGAAAAGAGTGCTTGGATGCTGTGACAGATAATGAAATCATCAAAGGTATTCTAATTGATGGACTGCACAATAATGGACCTGAAGTGGAATTTATTCCGTTTGAAGAACCGAAACCTATTGTGGAATTTGTTATTGTAATTTAAATTGCTTAATTTGTTTTGCAGCAATTAATTAATTAATTAATTTTTTTTTTTGTAGAATCACATGAGTGCAGATAAATTGCGTGTGGTGCAAGGATGCTGGAATCCAGTGGCGATAATAAAGCTTGTTAAGATGGGAGTGGATGTCTTTGATACATCTTATTGCAATTTGGTAACTGAACGGTCTTCTGCTTTGGTATTTTCTTTCGATTTGGACCGAATCGATTCGGATCATCCATACGAAATTAATCTCAGGCAATCAAGGTATGTTTTTTTATATATTTTCAATTCTTTAATAAGTTTTTGACCTCTTTAATGCAAAAAAAATCCGTTTTAATTTTTTAATTTCTTCAATTAAGCAAAATTGTATAGCCAAAATTTAAAAGAAAAAAACGCTGCTTTCTGTTTAAATAGACAGAAAATTAGCTATTTCTTATTTTAAAAGAAATAAAGTGATTCGATAATTTGTTTTAAAAGTTCATTAATTAAATAAATTATTTCTGATAATTAAAAACAACTAATTAGAAATTGTTTTATAATTTTTTTTTATAAATTTAATTGTTTTTTTTTTTTTAGGTATGCTGATGACTTTAAACCCCTTATTGATGGCTGCGAATGCCTTTCTTGTAAGAAACATACAAAAGCTTATCTTCATCATTTGGTAATTGTTCAAGAATTGTTGGGGCCAATCTTGTTGACAATGTTTGTTAAAATTTACCACTTTTTCGGAACCAGTTTAGTGATTTTAATCAATTTGCAGTCATAACAATCATCATTTCATGAAGTTCTTTGAAGCTATTCGAAAATCGATTAGGAATGGTACTGTAGACGATTTGGAGAGGACAGTGGAAAAACAATTTCGACAAAATCAACTGAAAGTGGCGTCTCCGAAGATTACCAACGACGGAGATCACGTAAATATTTAAATTTGCTATGTGGAGCGGCTGTTTTTTAATTATTGTTTTATTTTTAATTTTTTAATAAAAAAAGAAATCGTTTAAACATTATTTCATAGCACATTTTTGACTTTATTATGTTTGCAATCTTTTTAGTCCATTAAAAACTTTTCTTTAATTAATAAAACCAGTAAATAACAAAGAATTAAAATTTCAAAACATTAAATTAATTTAATTACGTTACAACTAAGGAGTTTTCAGAATTTTAATCGATTAAAATGCACAAAGTGTTGGCAACGGTAGAAACCATTGTCCGACACACGTAGAAACTTATTGTCCGTTCCACTTTACTAATTAAATTAACCGGAACCCAACTTCTGGAAGCAAAACGCGGAACTCGACAGTTTTGCAAATAACTCCAGTCGGATCGGATATATGTTTTTTCAGTTTTTGCTGTTTAATAAATCAATTGTGATATTATCTTGTGGCTTTTTTTGTTTATAACAGTTACAACTATAAATTAAGAAATTTATATTTAATGAATTTTATTTAAATTTTAGTAAAAGTTGCGCGCGCACCTCAAACTAAGCAAAACCTCCTCCATCACAGTTTATTGTTTTATTCAGTCAGCTACAGCTGTTTTAGACAACTGCTTATCACTGTTTATAAACAAGGTGCATTTAAAGAAGCAATAGCTTTTAATTGTAGTTCGATTGACCGTTGAAAAGTTCCAAAAACGTGTGCAACTTTTAACAAGTTGAGGTTATTCAAAGTGAATTGCAAAATTGGGATTATTTCTGCGCATTTCAGTTTGCCAACTGTTACTTTATGCATGTGACTTAATTATTTAATTCAGTTAATTATTAAGCAATGGCTCAGGACCAAGAACGTCTGAATCGTGCAAACGTTTTGTCCACCAGTTTGAAATTTATTGCTATTGAGAGCAGTGACAGTCTGGATGAATGTGAAGAAGCTGAGAAAAGTAGTACAAGTTCATTCAGACAAGCAGCCACAAGGTATGAAAAGTAAATATTAATTTATTTGATATTTATACGGTTTTTACGATTGCAGTGTGGAACAACATTCAGACAATGGATGTACTGAAAATGACATACAAATTCCAATTGTAGGATATGAAATTATGGAGGAACGAGCCAAGTGCACTGTAATCTATAAAATTATTTTTATAGTTGTATTATAGCAAAATGCATTGTTTTTATTTCAGGTGTATAAATTAAAAGTAGAGGACAAAAGTACCAATACTTTCTGGTATGTTTACCGAAGATACACGGATTTTGTTAGACTTTGCAATAGATTTAAAGGAAAGTATCCGGAAATCTGCAAGTATTTACCGAAAAAACGCTGGTTGCGTTGCAATTTTGACTCTGCGTTCCTGGAACGACGTGCTAATGATTTGCAAACATTTATTGATGCTGTTATAAGAGAGCCTGAGCTGTTTTTTGATCCTTCAGTTCAAGATTTCTTCTGTTTGAATGAACCGCCTTCTTATTTGGAAAACAATCAGGAGACCAAGGTGAATTCAATTATTTACTGCTTATTTTGTTGTTATTTTTTATTTTTATATATTATTAAATTATTTTTTTTATGTTTTAGCCCATCTTTGAGGCTTATGAAGACACAATATGCTCTTTAAAGGAGGAAATCCGGAAACGCGATAAGGTCATTGAAGCCTTACAGGATAAGCTCAGTCGCGTAAGGACGGAAGTTAACGATAATGTATAAGCAAGCATTGAATGAGCCCGGTCCAGTGATTTAATATCTCATAGTAATAATTTTGTTAAAGAAGCAAAGTATTAACCCGTTGACTATTGTGATTTTAATTTATAATGCAATTAATTTTGTTTTAAAAGTTTATTTATAAGTTACAAAACAAAAAATAAATTTGTTAATTTCAGTATTTAATCGATAAATAAAGGTTTTCACCATTATTGATTAATTTATTAGTTTGGGTTGATTTTTATTGTTTATAAGAACTTTTGAATTGTTTTTTATAGTCTTCATTGATTTTTAGTAATTAGGGTTGACTTTTATTACTTTTAATAACTTTTGAATTGTTTTTTTTTTTTTTTAGTAGTTTTCATTACTTTTTAATAATTATTTTATTAATTAGGGCTGACTTAACATTTTTAATAAGTTATGAATAATTTTTTATATTTTTCATTGCATTTTTCTATAATTAATTTATAAGCAGCGGAGAGAATTGCGCTCAGTCTATTCAGTCTGCCGCTGTCCGCCGCCCCGTTCAGATGTGTTCCGCGAACTTTGTTATTGTTTAAAATTTAATAAATAATTCATTAAACTTCCACAAGTCAATTAATTAAAATAGAAATCTTATTGTTCACAGTACTTGAATGAAATAATAACTAAAACAATGCATAAACTTCTTAACTGATTTTTTATTGCAATTTTTATGAAGTACAGAACTAATAATTGTTGATTTTTTAGTACAAATACAAATTAATTCATGAAGAAACTTTCAATTGTCGATCGGTCAGTTTAGGACCTTGTTTAGGATGCTATGAAATGGGCCCAGTTAATGAAATTATGGTAACTTTTATGCAAATTACTATATTAAATTGAAATTGAAATTAAATTAAAACCATTCTTTCAATTGCTGCCAGAATGTCATGGAAAATATTTCCTCTTTGCTAATTACAATCACATTGGACTACAGAAGAATCGTCCAGATGGAAATCCTTTCAAACATTGCGGAGTTTTAGCAAATCCTATGGTTTAAATAAAAAAGTTAAAAAAAAAAGAAATTGCAATTTTAAAATGAATTATTTTTAGCTGGGAAATATAGCTGTTAGCCGAAAAGGAAAAAATGATTTTACTCATTCTCCTTCCGAAGGTGGAATTTTAGTTTGGGCCATTAATACAGAGTAAGTTACTTAAAGAATTTTTTTATTATTATTTCCAATTAAAGTCCTTTTACTGATTAGGACAAAAGTACAAATATTAACTTAAATAATTCAAAAACAACATGGAAAACATCCAACAGACATTGTAATTACGAAATAAACTTTTAAACATTTAAATAGCTAAAATATTAACATAAAAAGTAAAAAAAAAGTAATTAAAATGAGAGTAAAAATATTAAGCATTTAAAATAGCATTACAAATTGAAAAAAAAAATAATCATAATAATATTAGGAAGAAGATTTTGGTTTAGTTGCTTTGGAAATTTTCGGAATTGTTGACTTAACATGAGCATATTTGGCATTAGTTTTAATTTTTGAAGCTGCTTCAGGTACCGGAAATGATTTAGGAGCTGCTCCCTTTACAACCCTTGTCTTCCTCTCTTCAGTTTTGAATTTCACTGGTACGCTTTTAGCAGGCAAAAGTGAGCCCTAAATATAAAAAAAAATCCTTTTTTATTATATTAAAGTAGAAAATATTTTTTTAATAAATTTTTTTATATGAAAAACCAATTTTAAAATTTTATATATTAATTCTTTATATATTCTTTCTTTATGAAAGAAGAATTTAAAACTAAAAAAGAAAAGGAAAAGAACTTACCGATTTGGGAGGCTGTTTAAGAAGTTTTAAAGCCGATTCCAAATGGCTAATTATCTTTTCTGTAGCTCCTACCCTTCCAAATTTGAAAGCTGTTGATTCGACACTGCTAACAACACTTCCACAAACTGAAGAAGTAACTGAATTCTACAAAAACATTTTTTAATCAGTTTTAAAGAATTCTAATTAAACGATTTAATGTTTTTCTGTTTTATTTAATTTTTTTAAAGAAATATTACTTACCATTCTTGACCGCTGTTCAAAAACCGCGTCATCGACATTACTAATTAACAAACCTGGCTCAGGTGAAACTAATTGAGCCGTTAAAGTGTCCAGTGATTTGTACCTCATAGGAGTGGCGAATAAACTTTGAAATTCGTTGCCGGCGATTGATTTCCGCTCATTGAGAGCATGCAAATTGCTATTTTGAAGCATAAATCCATCGCTCTTCCTCTTGGCTTGAGCCGGCAAAGAATGGCGCTCGCGAACTGAACTATTGCTCTGGTTCTTAATCGAATAATTCAAAAAAGAGAATATTTGTTGGATAAAAGAGCCGGTTTCTGGATTTAAAGCAGGAGTTAACGATGATCCTGATTCAATTACATTCTAAAAAAATTTTTAATGGAAATTAGAAATTTAACTTTTAGTTGGAATTGTTATTACCAAAGAATTCCTTGATGTTGAAATGACCTCCCAATAAGCGTTTTCCGCTCCTTCGTCGCAATCGCAATATGATGATTCTTTTATTAGGACGCATTTTTTCCCCGATTTCCCGCAGTTGAAAATTATTTTGCTTACGCCTGGTTCGTCTTCCTCAGCTTTTCCATCGGTGTTTTTTATTTTGTAGCCTAGCTCGCTGAAAATTGCTGCTATCACTCGCAAATCAATTGCTAGGTCCTAAAAAAACGTGCTTTTTTTGTCGGGATTTTTGTTTTATTTTAAGGATTTTAATTACCTTGGTTTCCGGCAAGGGATTTTTCTTAGACCAATTAAAGAAGGAGTACACTGTGTTGTTTCTGGTGATCTTTTCATTCATTTTTTATTTGATTTTTTTACTTAAATTTTAAAGAAATTATTTAGAAAGTATAAAGTGGTGAAGCGCTGATTGAGAAGTTGTAAAATTCAAAATGGAGTTTTTGGTTTTACTTTTGCATCTGTTTTTTATCTGTAGGAACTAAACGTGTGTTTCAAAATAATAAATACAGTTATTTAAAAACCGTTAAAGTTATTCAGTTTGAAAGTTTCGTAATATTGAAAAGTGGAGAGGAGAAAATAAAGGGAAAACTATTCCTTAAAGTGTCCTGAATAATTAAATATAAATAAAAAAAGGATTTTTCATTTCTTTTATGAATTTAAAATGGAAAAATGGAAAAACATTGTTTTTTTTTGCATTAAAAATAATCTTTTTAATAATTATTAATTTAAAAGGCTTTAAAGAATTTAAAATTGTAGTGAGGTCTACAAGTTGCGCGTTACGTTAAATTTTATAACAACTTTCAAATAACAGTTACAAGCAATTTAACAATATAAAAATGCAAAATAGATTTAATTTTTGTAAATTATTTGTGATAAATTAATAATTAGGAAAGTTGCTCCAATTTTGTTTAAAATGTTTACTTGTTTTGTAATTTATTCGATGCTTGTTGTAAAAATCAATGCTTTCTTGTCAAATTGTTACATTTCTTTTATTTTTAAGGCGATTATGCGTAGTAATTAGTAATTATTAAGTAATAAAACTAGTGGTTTTTACCGCAACAATTTAACTCAATATTATTGTTTAATTAAACTCATTTTTGAGATCATTATTATTTTAATTGCGAATTTGTATTGATTTTGAGTTTATAGCGCTTATTGCTAAAAGCTGAAGGCATTTCCAGTATTCATAGCTAATGTAATATTTGTAATTTTAAATTAATTAATTTTAACGTGAAATTATAATTTTGTTTAAAATATATCTGTTAATCAACGTTGGTATTTTGCTTTAATCAATGAAGGCTTTAATTAAATTAAATGTAGCTAAAGATACAGTAATTAATGAAAATTTTATTGTAAATTATTTGTTTCCATTAGTTTTAGTTGAAAAATATAGTTAACAATTACAGCAATAAAGTAAAGGGAAAAACCCTAAAACCACTTGTATTTATTGTTTAATCTAATGCATTTCAGATGATTAAAAAAATTATAATCAAAATCAGCTCTTTTCAGAGCTAACAATTGATATAAACATTATTAATAATGAAACCAACACTTTATCCAACGATAACAGCTCTTTTCAGAGCTAATAATTGCTATAAATAATATTTATATCAAAGAAACAATTTATCTATTATTCTTCAAATTCCATTCGAATTTTTCGAATTAATTTTCACGCGCTCCGAAATAAAATTCAATTTTTCGAATCCTTAGAAAATCGGGGATTTGTATCAGGAGTAAATAAGTTCGAGGAGATAAATAGAAATTTAAATTCCCGCGCTATTTTCCAACCGAAATTTAATTTTCGCGCGCTCAGGAAATAAAAACTCAAAAAAATTCGAAACTTAACGAAATCGGGGATTTGTATCAGGAGCACATAAACGCGAGGAGATAAATGGAAATTTAAATTCCCGCTCTATTTTTCAAACGAAATTTTATTTTCGCGCGCTCTTTCAAATAAAAACTCCAAAAAATTCGAAACTTATCGAAATCGGGGATTTGTATCAGGAGAAAATAAGTTCGAGGAGATAAATGGAAATTTAAATTCCCGCGCTATTTTCAAACCAAAATTATGATTTCGCGCGCTCCGAAAAAAAAAATAAAAAAAATTCGTAACTTGGCGAAATCGGCCGTTTGTATTAGGAGCACATAAACGCGAGGAGTAGTATCAGGAGTAAGCGATGTCAATAAGATTGCCTACGTTAATGTCCACAAACTGAATTAATTGCTTGGTGGTTAACGATGTAAATTTGGTTCTCTACGATAAGGTCCACAAACGATAATTAAATTCAAATTCAAATTGGGGTTCTCTTTATGAAAAACGGATTCAACTTTAGATAAAGTATTTATTTTGATAAACATATTATTTATAGCAATTATTAGCTCTGAAAAGAGCTGTTATCGTTCGATAAAGTGTTTGTTTTATTAATAATATTGTTTATATCAATTGTTAGCTCTGAAAAGAGCTGATTATTGATGGATCTAGCTGAAACTACCCTAAAAAAGTTAACAAACAATAAACAAGTAAGAAATGTATTTAAAAATCAAATAAATATAATCAAATAACTTAAAATATTATTAAAACTAACAATTCAAATTACAAAAACTTAAACAACTTAAAAAGTTAAGCAAATTATTATTTATATCCATTAATATTAAAATAATTAATAGAATGCACTGAAAAATATAAAAAACAATGCTAAATAAAATAAAATTTAATCATTTAATATTATCCCAGCCTATAGCACATTAAATTATTATACTCTCATGCTTGGTTATTCGATTCGGAAATCTAGATTTAAAAAAAATATTTACTTACCTTGTTAGGGATTTGCCGATAATAGGCCTGATTTAATTCCATATATGATTAAATTCTAATTAAATCTTTTATGTAAAAATCCTAGACATTTTATTGCAAACAAATATTCGTGCCCTTGAAAAGGAAATATGATTAAAAGAGCACATGCATCTTTTGAGACGTGAAAGACGTATATTAACAATTAATTAAACATTAAGTAGTGTATTATTATTCATTGCATCTCATATATTTTCTCTTTAGGTAATAATAATAGTAATAAAATTAAGATAAACAACAAAGAAGTTTCCTAAGTGAATGTAACATTCGATTGCTATTTACAAACTATTTCGTTAAGAGGCTCGATGAGAATAAAGCAATATCAGTTCAAACGATCAAATCAAACTAATTTTGAAGTCGAGCCTGCTCGATCATTTATTATGTACATCACAATTGTCTTAATCTTCTGTATGTGATCGCTTAATTGAGTTTGTAACATTAGCTAGACGATAAGAAAAGTGGTGTACTAATATAATACAGACTTCCTACGTTATTGGCGACAGTTGCCGCTGTTTTGGTTGCTAGCAGCAAGTTTCGTTTTGCCCCAAATGACGAATTCATCAATTAAAACTGGCCAAGCGCCTTCCTCGTCGTGATTACTCAAGTCATCCGAAATGTGACCAGCAAAATCCAGCAACAGATTCCACGTATCTCGTGGAATCGTCTTCTGATGGTGCTCCTGAACAACAGAAATGCGTTAAAAATCCAACTGTAAAAACAGTGACAATACGTACTTGTACAAATTGGCACCACAGGGGCAAAAATTTGAATTTATTTTTTAAAATAATGTTCCAGTAAAATATGGCCACATCTAAATCAAGTCCTTTCTGAGCTGAATTCTTGGCATAGTTAAATGTGAACTGATAGAAATCCTTAAATTTGCTAGCAGAATTTTCCAGTTCCTCTTCAAGCTGTGATAACTTTGCTTTCAGCTTTTCGA
Organism: Holobus sp. GC000080; assembly: GCA_030556065.1. Lineage (NCBI taxonomy): Eukaryota > Metazoa > Arthropoda > Insecta > Coleoptera > Staphylinidae > Holobus > Holobus sp. GC000080. The sequence continues at coordinate 89,898 of JASKGO010007629.1, read as the reverse complement.
CATCATCACAGCCCAGCTCTTGCATGCCACTGAAGAACTCCTCTCTTGTAAATACACATTGAGCGGCAGCCTTAAACCTCCAAGCAATTATCAGTACGCGTTTGTTTTCGGGCGGTAAACTCAAATCATCAAGAAATTTGATAATTCCTTCGGCTGTAATTTTCTCATTGTCTAATGGATCACAGTATCTGTTGTACAGGTGGTCCAGTTTCTTCCTGTCTATGCATTTCGACTCTCGGTGGTAGACGTCTGGATTTTGAAAGTAGTTATCACTGGCTAGTTCTAGTTTCCAATCGTTTTGGGCCAAACAGAAAATAGCTGTGGTCTCACCAGTTTGGGTACACGAAATGAACTTCTTCACCTTATCTCTTTGGGACGATTTCAATTTGTGCTGAAAACAGGAATTGAAGGAGAGAAACTTGCCAATTTCTTTGCGGTAGCGTCTGTTCGTCAACGAGTGGACAAACTTCTGCATTTAGATCGAAATGGGTCTGTCATAACCTTACCATGATTCTGTAAGTGTTGTTTATTTTTACTTTGAATTTGTCGAAATGATCGACAGCAGACTTCTCGATTGGATCCTCCACGATTTCCGATTGTTAACTACTGGTTTTGCAACGTGCATATCACTAGAAACGAAAACAAAACACAGGGAAACAATAACAAGGGCCTTTTGCTTTTGTCTTAAAATGATTGGAAGAGCACTTACTTGCAGTTAGCAATCCCTAAAAATCAGTCTTTGATTAGCATCTTCTTACGCAGAACACTTTAATTAATCAACGAATTTACAGAGAAGTGCATGCAACTAACAAAATTTCTAGAAAGTTTACATTTGCACAATCAATGACCTACCAGATTTTTTTGACAACGGATGCTTTATAGAAATCTGCAATTCAAAAGTTTTCCCAGCCAATTTCGCATTTTTTATTCCACTTAAAAAACAAACAAAAAACTTTCCAAGCACTAGAATTTTATGTCTGAAAAGATAATTTCTTAAACTTCCTTCATATTATTATTATTTTGAAGACTTACAAAGCTTATTACAATATTTTATGATTAAGTAAGAAATAAAAAATACAGCAAACCGAAAATCCGTTATTCACTCATGAGCATATTATTATTTTTTTGTTGTTGCAAAATTTATCACTCCATTTTTACACTTTTATATGGAAAAGAAAGAATGGTTAAACACTACACATATCGACAAATTTCTCTGTTCTTTTAAAGGACAATTGTTTTCGGTACAGAAAGAACGAAACGAAAACAATAAAACAAAAAAAAACGAAAACATTATTAGTAGATTATGGATAACTAGCACATTATAGTAATAGTAGTTCTTATTAGTTATCACAAAACCAAGTTATTTATTATTATATTTCATATATCATATAAAAAATGCCACAAATTATCAATACCATATTTTAAAAAAAGCTCCCAGTTTCTTTTGCGTTCATTTAATTTAATTTTTTTGTTTGTTTTTTTTTTACTTTTTACTTATTTCTTTTAATTAATAATTAGTTTTTAGACATCAAAAATTCATATGTATTTTGCAAAAAGCACAAATCAGTTTTGCCAAACTAACGAAACTAAAAAAACAAGAATAAACATCCCTTCCATACAAAAAAACGAGACTTTTTACATTTATTTGTTAATACTTTGTGTCCTTATTCACTTTTTGTTCCTTAATTAAACATATTACCATACATTTATAAATGTTATTCATCCAACCTTGGTGTAAAGCTCGAAAACAAAACGAAAAAACAAAAAGAAAAACATAGATACAAGCGACATTATTCATCCATCGTATGCATTATTATTCTTTATTCTAAGAGAACCAGTTCTGCTTTATGAAAAACCTTAAGTTATTGTTTCTTCTTTTTATTATTAGTATTTAAAAACGCGTAATCTTCGTATCAAACTATAATTGTGTTGCCACTTCTAAATCTTTTCTGCCCATTGGTTACGTTTTATTTATTATTTCTTTATTTGTTACTCATTAGATTAGTAAAAGCTAACTTTACTTTACGTTCTGTACACATCATTTACGAATATCTAAAAAACGACAACTGTAGAAATGGTCTGTCTATGTATTCTTAATCAGTGAGTAGAGTGATTCTATGAAAGATCGTCTCTTGAGGTCATCAATTACGTTTATGAAAATCGCACTTTATATTGTATTTGTTTGTCATTAATGTGTTAATAATAATAATAATTAATCAATTAATTATTATCAGTGGTAACGCAGAAATGGCTTTTGCAACTTGTTTCTAATTAGTAACTACCGAAAATCAATTATTTCATTTTTTTTATACTCGAAAAGAGATGAGACTTTGTTTTTTTATTAGAGCGCCTGTTGCTAAGTCTGAGATACTAATAATAATTCTCTCAATTATAATAATAATTAACAAAATAAAAAATAATTATACTGCTCTTATCGCTCGCTATTTTATTGTTGTTGCTTGCTGCTGCTGCTGATGGCTGACTTTTTTTTATTTTACTGGATACGCTTGCTGATTTAATTTTGTTCTTTCTATAAAAGGGGTGGCTTGATGCTGATGCTGCTGGATGAAAACGATTTAGAAACGCACGAGAGGAGATTTACGATGTTGTTTGATGATGATGATGTCGGTGGCGTGGAGATTCGCATCTTCAGTACACCTGCAACACACAAAACGGAATATTGCACAAGTGCCTCTATCTATTTCTACACTGTGTGTCTTCTCTACGATGCGCATTTACTAAATGGACCAACGATGGACTAAACTGCAGCACTTGAGCGCAACGGCATGTGACAAAGCGGTTTGTCGCTACTAAATAACATTTTACAGTTCATTTTTACATTCGTTTTTATCCTTTACTTGTATAAAAAGCAGTTTCTCTTTACAAAAAAATTGTCCTTTTTAAATTGAAAAACATTTTAAAAAAATCGATAGTAAAAATTTTGTTTTCAGCTTTCAGTTTATGTTAAATTAAACTATAAGAAAAGTTATTACTATTGTAAAAAAAAACTTGATTTACGAGGCTTACTATAAATAATTTTTACATAAACAATGAAAATCGTTTGTTTTTACTTGACTCTGTTAGAAAGCGACATTTTATTAACTTTTAACGAATGAAACTGATTAATGATAATAATAAATCAAAAAAACAAATTAATTATTTCTAAACAACATAATAAACATTTCTAAAAAAAGCAATAAAAAAGAAATTCATTAATAATAATATATTTCGATTATTAAACACAAAAAACGTAGCATTTAATTAATTAAATAATTAAATTAAAAAAGAATTACGTAAAAGTCAAAAAAAAAAATTATCATTAGGAAAACTCTTTCAATCGTTGCTGTTTAAACCATGGCAATGTATTTCGATTTTCGATCAATGTAAAAACTAAATTCGACAAGTTTTCCTCCGCCTTATAGAAATTTGAGTTTCATTACAACAAGAAAGAACTACGCATTTATATATAAAAAAAAAAAGAATCCTAATTAAAAAAAAACTGATAAGTAAATTACAAAATTAAATTAAATAGCCGGCGGCGGTGGTTACTTCGTACCACACGACGGACATAGCAAGAAGAAGAGGAAGAAGTCGAGTGGATGTTGTAAGTTGTAACTTCTTCGTTTACGTGTGGCAATCGTTACATTTTTTTATCGTTTTGTTTTTTCTCTACAGCTCTACTAACCTCTAGTATCCGCAAGTCATCAGGTAATCCCCTAACTTTTCTACCACAGATGCTGCTTGTTGCGGTTGGATTGGATCTTCGTAAAGGGAAACTACCACAGCTAAAACAAATATTTTTCTTATAAATAAATTTAGTTTGGCGTTTTGTTGTTTTCTTTTTATATATATTTTTTTCCAGAGAAATCAGAAAATGAGAAATGTATACACAAATATTGTTTATCTTATCACAACAGTGGCAATTATAGTCTGTACAAACATACAGAAAAAACAGTACACGCGCACTTAACTACAAAAATAAAATGCATTTTAAACGAAAAGAATAATTTTCATATACTTCTACAACTCCACAAAAGTGTGTGTTTGTGCGTATATTTAGAATTTTCTGATTTCAGGGCGTCATCTTGCTTGTGTTAGTCCTCGAAAGAGTCAGAGGAAGTTGATACCGAAATATTCTATCGGTTCGCCAGCGCATTCCAGTCTTTTCCTTTACAAATCGAGTGAGTTACCAAGTTATCCACCGAATTAAAGTGAGTCACGCCATCAATAAACACACAATCAGCTTAGATTATTAATAACCGAAGCATTTTTTACCGATTACACATACAGATCAGAGGGGCAAAGAGGCAGTCACCAAGTCAGTGCATAAAAATAAACCTTGCACAATGCGTACGACTAACTAATTCAATTTCCCAAAATTTTCCTTTCAATTTATTTTTTTAATTTAATTTTATTAATGAAAAAAAAAATTTTAATAAACTTTATAAGACAAAAAAAAACAGAAAATTGTAATGAGACACCATTAGAAAAAGACCATTGAGATTTAAACAGAAAAAAAAAATGCCTGAGAGATGAAATTAAACACTTAAAATAAACAGAAAAGGGCGCGCTTTTCATTAAACAGAAACCAATTGCGCAAAGAAGACATGAACAAACAACTATATTATAATTCAAAGAAAAAGAAAAGTGAAGAAACCGCAACAGCAAAGCGAAAAAAAAACCGCGCGAATCTCATGAATATCCTTTGCACGAATAACGAAACGAAAGTGAAACACCGAACAAATGCCCTGACAACCAATTTGATACGATAACTGTATTATTATTATACACTTATAAAACTCTTGAAGAATATAAAGTTTCCAATCGTTTGCGAAGAATATCTCAAATGAGCGCGCACGATCCGAAATCGCGAAATGAAAAGAAAACAAATGAGCGCCAATTTGCAGTGTAATAATAATAAATACATAAAAGAAATGGCGACACGCAAAATGCTTTTACCTGAAATTACAGCGCACAGCAGACAAACGGAGCACAAAAGAAGAAAGCATAAAATTCATACAAACAAATCTATACATATTTCACTTTCCTCTTTTAAACTTTATATATCATAGATATTCCTAAAGTTACTTAATTAAAGAGAAAAAAATTGCTTGCAAATGGTGAAAAACAAGAAAATAAATAAATTTCAATTAATAAAAAGAAGGTTTCATAAATTAGAATGAGATAATCAGTCAGCCATTGCATCCAAGTTCCAATAAACATAAAACCAAGGTCGTCATTGGCAAAATGCAAGGCATTATGGAAAATCTAACGAGTACAGAGTAACGAGCAACGACCAAACAAACTTGTTACATTGGCATTTGGCAGCGAAGGAAAAAGAAAAGGCTGCTTGTAACAATTACGTTTTATCGAAAAGGGGGACCTCATTCATCCTGTTTGCAAATGATGCTTGCTTACCTTGTTGCGTTTTCATACAATGCACGCCGACCTTTCCAAGTTTGCATCGGATTACGCGCTCCGTTCCCGATAAATAAATGTAACGATTTCCGGCTAAGGTCACTCCCGACGACGCTAAACTATCCTGCTTCTCGAATCCCTGCGCCAACTTTGCTAGTTCCTCCGGCTTCACCTGCAAACACACAAAAAGGGTGAATTATTAATGTGCCCAAGGACTGGCAAGGCAAGTAGAAGGGCGCCTTGTTGCGGCTGGCTAACGCAGCAGCGCAGATAAATTTATTAGAAGTCTAAAAGAGCATATAAAGAGTCATATATAACGCGCACCGCGTGCAGTAATTAACGGCATGGGGGATTTCTTTTTTTCTTCCTTTTCGAGAGCCTTTTTCTTTCTTTCGAAATGCGAAAAAGAAACCGACGTATGCGTGCCAGATGCGCGCATATTTTAATTCTTTAGACTTCTTACACAAACCAGTAGCACAAATTGTAAAATGTAATTCATTTTAAAGAAAGAAAGAAAGAACAATTCATTTGGAATTTTTCAACTTTATTCGAAAGCAAATAAATATCTAAAATTACATTTTACGTTTGCAGAATTTGGCCGCTTTTTTTTTAATTTTATTAAAGTTTTATTTAATTTATTTTTTATGCACGCGCGCGAGCGAAAACTCGCGTCCAAAGTAGGCCCGGCGTCCATAAAACATGAGTTTCACTTTCTACGCGAACGTTTTCGGGAATTTAAAATAACTCGCCGGCCACTTGCCAAGAAAACAAGTTGAAAATCTCATTTGCCGAAGACGAGAGACGCATTTTCGGCTAGAGAGCGCACCGATGGCGCGGCCGCAGGTGCAAATTAGGTCGCGGAAAACCGGACGACAGGTCATCAAACCAACTGTGCAATATTAATAATGCTTATAACACACTAAGTGGTTAATGGTTAATGGTAAAGTAACAAAATAAGTGCAAAGTTTGTAACTAACAATCATTGCAACTTTTTCTTTTTGCAGTACAGATAATTTTTAATAGCTGTTTTCTATTACTTAATTAACCGATGATGGAATTTCCCACTTTTTAACGTTAATTATTATTTATTTTTCCTTTAAATAATTTCTGGGAAAATTTTAACTATTTTAATTTAAAAATGAGCCAATAAAATGAATATTTCAAATTCCATGTCATTGGTTTTTGGCAAGCTTGAACAGAAAATGTTTTCGCTAGAATTATGACGCTTACTTTTTTTTTGCTTTTCAGCTTTTCAATTAGCTCCAAAAATGTAAGTAAGAGCAGCCAAACATGTTTGCAAAGTAATTACAAAAGCAAAAAAAACGCGAATACAGCTGAATTTAGTCGGTCATTGCCTATTGATACACTTGTAAGTAAGAAAGTAAGTCGTTTCCAAATTTCCCATACACTTTACAAACGGTTTTTTTTATCTTTAATTTACTTTAAGTAAATGGAGAGAAAGAAAAGGCAGCGCAGAAAAAAAAATCGTTTCGCTTGACACGAATTCATCGTTATTCTTGGTAAAACGACGACGAGATTAATGGTCGTTAACCATGTGTGGTGCATTATTATTGCCGAGAGCAACCGTTTCACACAAATACACATTCAAGACGACACAAGGCACAAAACATATAGAAGAAACGCCATCAAAGTCGTCGTGACGATCGTCTTAGATAGTCAGCTTTGAAGAGGACGTTTCGACCACTTAAAACGTGGAAAAAGAAGAAGTCGATAAGGATAGAAACCAGTTGTCACCATAAATGCAACGATTATAAGTAAAGAATCGACGATTTCCTTTTGAACAACTATCAATCTATCCACAGGAGGAAAAATAAAACTGTTTTACGTTCACAGCGACTATTTGTCAATGCGATCAATTTCCTTTGCAACAAAATGTTTGCCAAACAAATAAAAAAATACGTATAAACGATTGGCAATCGAAAACAGGAAACAAAAGCTCCTTCAGTTGTTTTAATTGAAAACTAAATTGTACGGTTTTTGAATATTTAATAGTATTTTTAATTAAATTTGCAGACAAAAATTTATGACTACTCAAGTTTTTTTTATGTCGTCTATTGGATTACTATTTAAGAGTGAAATATTATAATTGTTAAATAATAATTTTCGTAAACAAAAAGTTATCACTAAATAATTAAATATTCAAAAAACCAGAAGTAATTTTAATATTTTTTGGTAAACAAATAATTCAATGAGAAAAAAAATAGTATATTAATAAATTACTTTTTTTTATTTATTTAATTCCTTAGCGTATTGAGAAGCGACCACTTAAAAACTAAACTTATGTTCTTTTTTCTTGTACAGTTTCTTGACCTCTAGTCCTAAAAACAAACACGTTTCCAATAGATTTGCTCAAGATAATAAAGTTGCCTTCATTTGCACCACATTAATAATGACTGCAATTAAACTGTTTTAATTTTTATGGAAAAATTTTGAAACATTTTCAATCGTGTAACATTTTTATAGCTACAACAGAAAAGATACACACAGAAAAAAACTACCGGTGCAGACAAATTTTTGTTCGTAACTATTACTCAGAAACGTGCAGACTATTCGTTAATTAACTAATGGTAATTAATTAGCAGACGAATTAATTACAAGGCAAACACATTGGATTTTATGCGATTACACGCCCTGCTGCTTCGATTTTATTCTTACTGCAATCGTTACTTATTGTTAATATTATTATTATTTTGTACTTGTACAATAGGCATGTAATTATTTTTTCAATTAAGAGCCAATTATTAAAAAAAAAAGAAAAGGAAATAAATTTATTATCTGCATACCAGAACAATTTAAAAAATGTACGTGGCATAAAAATCTAAATCAAAATACAAGTAGAGAAGAAATACTGAAGAAGGGTTAAAGATTTCTTATTCTTCTCTATTTTAAGTAAATTAATAAAGAATTGGGCACGTGCAAGGTTGGGTGGTGCAGTAGCCTTTGGAAGTGGCGCAAGGTGAAGGCTACGTTCGTGTTCGGCGCATTGACCGGCCGCCACCAATAGTGCCGCCGCCTTTATCAACACACGCAACTTTCGCTAAAGTACAACACAGCCGCCCTCGTCTGCTGCGGCCGGTGATCAATATCGCGTGCGTGTGTGCCGCTTTTAAGCATCCATTGTGAAAGAACCGTCTCCGGCAACAACCCAGTCAATGGGAAGTCCGATGGTGACATTTCGCGCCACCGTTGTCGCCGCCTACGATTCCCTATGGCCAATCCATCGATTTCACAACATCAAAACTTAACGATATTTGCTCCAAATTACGATTTATCTGTCTCTGTACAAATGAAACGCTAAAAAAAGATATCGAAAGCAAATAAGCGCACCCAACACGTGCACCCGAAATGAATCAGGGTTGGGCCGTGGGATTTTCTTCCAGGAAGAAGAAAGTTTTTACTAGTAACGGGGACCAAATGCGGACTGTTATTCATTGATCATTTGGCATTCGCGTGGCTCATTAGATTTTCGCATGAGTCACACGCGGGACACGTCTCGTAACGCGGAAAAGCGGTCGGCGAAGTTGGCGGCGCGCAAGCCGCGGGACTCGGTCGGCGAAGTTGGCGGCGCGCAAGCCGCGGGACTCGGTCGCCGGAGCACCGCGAGGGTTTCATCAGCAGCAGCAGCATCCTCTTCGAAACGTAAATTCGGAAAGCGTATAGCGGGGACATGGAAACAACACACACGCACGCGATTCGACACAACAGAACACGTCGCCGCATAAGGCCACGATCGGCGGCGGCCATTTTGTTCACGAAGCCGGCAATCCGAAAGGATATTTTTGCAAATCGCAACCGGAACTGCACTTCTGTACTCGTACCCTAAAATACAACCCTTTATCTATTGAACAGCCACTGCAATCGGCCACTAAAAGTAAAATGATTTGCATAAAAAAAATTGGCAAGTTTTAATGCAGTAGTAGTAGTAGTGGCAGAAAACGGCCAAGCCCCTATTCAATTTTTCAATCAAACGCATATTAATTGTGAAACAATGCACTTATGGAGGGTAGATGTTAAAGGTGGTCCACTTACTTCGAATCCTTCCGATTTGGCCCAAAGATTGCCGTCGTGTCCTGCGATGCATGCCTTTGTCACACAACGGGAAGCCAAAAGTTGCTTGTCTACGTAATCCTGCCAGCTCATGTTGAATTTGCTTGTATCTTTTTAGTAATAAATATATAAATGGGCGACTCGAAGATCTGTTTAGCACACACAGTCACTGCTACGAGAGATGAGCTAAACACTGTATACCACTAGCTACTGGACGCTCTGATGAGTCTGATGGAACCTTTTCGCACCGTAGACGGAAGTCAGAATCAAGAGATACGTCTACGCGTTTGCGCACTTAATTTTGCATTTTTTGACGCCGACTGTCAGACTCTGGTAACTAATGACAGGGCTGCCAATTGCAACGGAAAACCCCAAAAACGCGCGGCAAATTTAAAGAGCCCCTCTTATATCCAACAAATGAACACTTGCCAAAAATCATACGACAAAATAATTTATTACTAATAATTATTACTTTAAATCAACTAGTTCTTATCTTGTTATTTGTAAAAGTTAGTTATTAATTTAAATAATAGAACAAACATAGCAAAAAACGGAGATAAACATGGAGCTAAGATGTTTTTACACAGGATGCTGCTGAATTTTTTTTCCATTAACATTTAAAAACTTGCGCTCTTCTTGGATAATATTATTATTAATTACGGATGAAGTGACCAACCATTACGATGATGCCCATATCTGATGATGAAAAAACTGTCGAAATTATCAATCGTTTCGTGTGTGTTTGTTTAAAAAGACTCCAAGTTGACTGGTCTAAAAACAAAATCAAAAACAAAGACAACCATTAGGTATCAAATTACACAGAAAAAGTCGACAAACGTAACGATTGAAACATCATGCGAATGAACGGCATGCTTAAAATTAGCTTAAAAGGGTTTTACTTCGAAACTGGAAAAGGTACTTAAAACAGAAACTAAAAAAACAAACAAATTGTTAACAGAATAAACCAGCACTTCCTTTGCCTTGCTGTAATAAACGGAAAAAGTGATACCACTAGTCAGTTAGTGACGAAACCATTAGATACTATTTTTCGATCCATTTTATTATTAGTAATATTATTATTAATATTATCAAGTAGTCATACAAAATTGGCAACACTAATTTGAAAAAAAATGAAAGCTTTCTTCTGCATCTTTTAAAATTAAAATAGCCTTTCCAGAATCCAACTAAACCCTTGCGGGGTCGTGAACGAGGACGCAACCAAAGCCGACCACCGCCAGCGGTAGAGGAAGCCCGGTGGGCCATGCTGCGTGCCCGGCGGCGGCTCCGTTCGCAAGCCCCTTTGCCCATGCGCGCAACAAGTGACTATTACAATTTTACAATAATTGAATGTACGATTTATGTGTTTATGCAATATAACTACTATATCAAGAGTAGAATAAGAGACGTTAACGTGTCTACCTAGCAAATTATTGTATCTCTACTTACAATCTAAACAAACCCTAGCTAGCTAGCTATAGACAAAAGTGGTGTCGAATTACACACAAAAACAAAAGCGAAGAGCGATAAACTAATTGTGGTGTTGGGAGGGCGACAAGAGTGAAATGAAAAGTAAATTTAAATTCCCAAAAACAAAACAAACTAATTAAGTAATATAGTAGTTGTAGTATGTAGTAGATAAGTAGTAGTAATTAATTGGAGAACGATAAATACACACACACAGACACACTCGGTAAAACGTTTATAAATATATTTTTTTGTTGTGTGATACAGGCCGTTTGAGCGCGCGGCGCTGGCCTAAAGAGACGTAATGGCGCACAATATTCGCATAAGTCGCAGAAGTAGTCGGAGCACAACAGTAGGCTAATACTCACACCATGTAGGAAACTCTAGGCAACGTCGGACACAACAGCAGACAGCCAGCCGATTAGATGAGGTCAGCCACATTCAAGGGCATTTCGTCAATGTGTGTTGTATAAAAAGACTCGATGTCGGAAAGGACACGCTTATCCTCCTCCGTGACGAAGTTGATAGCGACACCCTTACGACCGAAACGGCCACCACGACCAATTCTAAAAAGAAAATCATTTCACAATTACTATTAAAGTAATCAATCATTCATCATATTATCAATCGTAACGTAACTTTTTTCCTAAAGGCAATCAATTTTTAACTCTAATGAAATGAAAAATACCCTTTGAATGTTACAAGTTTTATAAGTTAAAGAAATTGCTTGATCAATCTTTAAAATTCTTGTGAATATGTAAAGGTGAACTTGCAAAAACTTCTACTAGAGCAAAGAAAAGCAATTGGGGTTTCTAATTGTAAATTTAAAATGTATAAACATAATTCCCCCAAGTACTTTGAAAGTTTTTCAAACTTTAAAATATAAATTTTCTATACCTGTCGCCATAAAATAAGAAAACAAAAAGTGGCAAAAATAATGAAAAAGTCCATACCTGTGAATATAATTTTCCCTGTTCGAGGGCAAATCATAGTTGATAACAAGGGAGACCTGTTGAACATCGATACCACGAGCCAACAGATCGGTAGTAATGAGTACTCTAGAGGAACCGGTCCGGAATTGTTTCATAATAACATCACGTTCCTTCTGATCCATGTCTCCGTGCATAGCGGACACGGTGAAGTCGCGCTTGTGCATACTCTCCGTCAGCCAGTCGACCTTGCGTCTGGTATTGCAGAAGATTACGGCTTGAGTAATCGACAGGGTGTCGTAGAGATCGCACAGCGTCTCCAACTTCCAGTCCTCCCGCTCGACAAACACGTAAAACTGCTTGATGCCCTCCAGGGTCAATTCCTCCTTCCTAACGAGGATCTGCACGGGATCCCTCATGAACGACTTGGTCACGTCCATCACGTCGAGCGGCATCGTGGCCGACAACAGGATGACCTGGACGTCGACGCTCAGCATGCGGAACACGTCGTGAATCTGGTCTTTGAAACCGCGCGACAACATCTCGTCGGCCTCGTCGAGCACGAACATCTTGATGTGCGTGGTGCTGAGAGCGCGACGGCTGATCATGTCGTAGACACGACCGGGGGTGCCGACCACCACGTGCACGCCCGCCTCCAACTTCCTGATGTCCTCGCGCACATTGGTGCCACCGATGCAAGCGTGGCATTCGGCGTTCATAAAGTCGCCCAAAGCGATTACCACTTTCTGGATCTGCTGGGCCAACTCTCTAGTGGGGGCCAAGATCAGAGCTTGACATTGCTTGTTCGCCGTGTCGATCTGCTGCAAGATCGAGATGGAAAAAGTGGCCGTCTTGCCAGTACCGGACTGGGCTTGGGCAATGACATCGTGACCCTTGACGCACGGGATTATAGCGCGCTGTTGGATTGCAGACGGCTTCTCGAAACCGTACGCGTAGATTCCTCGCAGTAGGCTCTCCTTCAGGTTCATATCATCAAAGTTGTCAACCACTTCATCCCAGTTGGACTGGATGACACCTTCAAGTTCCATGCCTGGGGGGCCATCGAAGTTCTGCTGTTCCTTATCTGCTGCAGGACCATTTTTCTCTGCATTCCATTCATCACCTCTGCAATGCATAACATCAATTTACCAATGGTGAAATTCAACACGTGAACAATTGACAATTGAGTTCAAATTCCACGAATTTTCACTAATTGTGGATATGACTAATGTATGGCAAATATGGAGGGAAATTTCCACATTTTGCAAGGGATATTATTTTTTTTATCAAAAAAATATTGACTTGGCATTAGAAACAATTACATAATGTGGAAAATGTGTGATGGGACATATGCATTAACTAATTCTGGCGGTTCTACTGAATTCTGCTTTACAAGGATGGGAAAAAATCCAAAAAGGCGCCCACGAATAAAAGCAATGAAATTACGTCAAACGCATTGCGGCAATAGCAATGAATTTGATAGTAACAAATTGTGAGAGGCGAACAAGATCAATGTTCATTCATTTAATAAAACTAGGAATCGTTGAAATATGTCTAGGGATTGTCCACGCCATGTTGGCATTTGGAGAGGTATGCAAATCTTCGGTGCCGAACGAAAAGTTGGAGGAAAATATGGAAAAACCGATGGACCCGAATTAAATTTAAGTAGCCGCATGATTGTCTCGTTCGCCACATCACATTTTGACACTAAACTTTGCAATTTACAGCGAAAAAACAAAACTCACCTTCTTTCAGACGTATACGACATGTTAATCTTGCGTTTGTTAAAACGGAAAAGGCTTCTACAACTCGCCGCAAGGTGTGATATTCCTACGCCCGATATCAAATAACCTTTAAATCGCGTGGACTTTTCTGGCAGACAAGAATTTCGCTAAAATCGCAACAGGGCTGCAAATAATCGACGCTGATGTTTTTCACAAGGGCTGTTTTTGCAAAATAAAGGTCCGACGAGGCGCTAAAGGGTTTAAATACGGGTACTACTTATCGCTGCGGTCTAACAATGGCGTGTCGGCTCTATCTCGTCCGGAAACTGAAACCCCAACGTGGTAATTCCCGCGAAGTTTAAAAATTTGACACTGAAATTTGCTTTCTCGCGAAACATCAAAAACCGAAACAAAAAGCTGCTATTAGGCACAAAACAAATGCTTTGCATAATTTCCCAATAAAAAGTAACAACTTAATAGAAAATTGATTTTTTAATTTGTTTATTTCAAGTTTATTACTTGGGGTTGGAATAGTCACAAAACCCACATTCTTTTCATGCATTTTTAAAAATACAATTGCTCATATAATGGATTCTCAATGATTATCTACCTATTTTTATAAAAAATCAATAATTAAAGAGAAACATCTGAAGAATTACTAATTGTTTAATGTTTTAGCAAGTACTAAAAAATTTATAAGTAATGTACAATTAATATTTTATGCTTAGATTAGAATCATTCAAACACTATTTACGTTTGCTTGCCTATTAAAAACAGCTAATAATATCTATTTTTTCTCCAGAACCTTATCCACCCACATTTCCAGCTTATCCTCATCTTGCAAACCAACCAACCTTTCCTCAACTTTTCCATTTCGAAATACATACAAAGCAGGAATTGATCCAACATCATATTTAGCAGCCACCTCAGCCAGATTATCAATGTCCACCTTGGCCAACGTTATTTTACCGGCTTTCTTGGCCATAACATTGGCCAAACGTGGCTCTAAAGTCCTGCAAGGTCCACACCAACTGGCATGGAAATCCACAATGATTGGATCCTTGCTGTTTTCAATTTTCTCAGCAAAGTCCTTCTCATCCTGCACTTTGAATGAGTTGCAGAGTATACTAGAGGAACCGATGTTGGCGTTTTGGGTAATAGCCCGGTTTATTCTTACAGTGTTTCGAATCAAGGAATACATGATTAATAAACTAAAAATAAATGCAAAAAATATACGTTCAGCATAGCAACAATAAACTTACCCTTTAGCGCTTAAAAATGACAATGATATAAGACAGGATTACAACGATCAAACAAACGTTTATGACTTAATAATTTATTTGTCTTCGATTTTATAACAATCCAGAACGTAGTAAAAGAAGTTTTGCTTCGAAAACTGCTTTTGCGTTCCTCACTGCTGCTGATTATGACGTAAATGGTTGAGGTTACGTTGAATTTTATTTGAATCGTTTCCTAACGATTTAAAAGTTTCTATAAGCGTTTAAGTTATAAAACAACTACTTACCAACAAGTAGAAGTTGAAAATTTTCAAGCGAATAAGTTTTCGCGCTTGCACAGGTTTAAAAATTGTGCCAACTTCCGGTTATACCGGAATTAACCGGAACCATGCTTGTTTGTTGATTTTTTCAATTGTTTACAACTGTCACCCCAATAAAAACTTAATCATGACGAAAAGAAAAGCAACAAAAACCTGCAAAGGAGTGCCAAAGGTGCCAAAAATGTCTTCAATAAAAATCAATTTAATGTTGCCGCCAAAGAATTCAAACAAAAAAAGCGCCGATAGTAAGGAAAAAATAGAATTGGAGGATTATTTTATTCTCAGGTTACCGCCAGACGAATCTAAATATATTCACAAAATACTAGCAAGAAAACCGAAAAAACTAAAGAAGACTCTTCAAATTCACATGGATAAAGACTTAAAAAGTGCCTCAGTTTTCGTTAAAAAGAAAGAATTAAAGGCATCCATGGTAAACTTACCAACGATTATTGAATGCGCCAAGACAATGAACAATGTAAATGTTTATAAAACGGGCACAATTTCCAAAATGCTGGTCTGCGAAGCCAACAAATTCTATCCGCTAGACAAGAAAACCGGCCTGTGGCCGCACGGAATTACCAATCCTATGAAAAACGTGGTCAAGCAGCGATTCCGCAAAACTACGCGCAACCACGAAGACGTAAAAGAAGCAGCCGATATTCAAAAAGAAGTGTCTTTGCTTTTGCGAACAGATTTCGAAGCGGTTTCCACGAGATTCGAAGTGTTGACCATTGAAAACAAAGCGGAAATGGAAAACATGGAAGAAATCAATTACAAAAGTAAGTTATAAATCTAATTAAAATTAAAAACAAAACAAAATAATTAATTGATTTTTCTCATTAGTGACCGAATTGTTTGGAATAATGAGCGACTCGGACTCGGATGAATCAACAACGAGCGCCTACGATATCATTGATTACAATTAAACTCAGGTGCTGGTAAAACTTCCGCATGTGGGGAAATTCGTGGGAGTCAGTTGCATTTCCGCTGGGTTACCCACTTGCAATACGATGCCCATTCCCACTTGCAAATGCGTATCTATGTGACAATGCAGAAACCAAAAGCCTGCGTATTTTTTGTTTTTGTTTCGTTATTCCTATTTTTTCTTAATAATTTATCAAAAATTATTCATTTCAAACTCACCGGGATTATTGGCACTGAAACGGATGATGGTATAGCCTCCATGTGGTATCCCAATTGTGTCCTTAAGTGGTGGATTTCGATAGTTTCTTTGCAGAAGACCCAAAGCGTCCAAACCGCGCACGTAATGGATTGTACTGTTGCGTCCCAATCTTTGAGAGCCTAAAACTCTGAAGGAATGCCCGTGCAAGTGGATTGGATGAATGGCATCTTCATCGTAGTTGCCAACGTCTATCAAAATTAATTCAACTATTGAATACAAAGGTACCTGAAAATTAAACAATTTATTTATTTTATTTTTTAAAATTTGAATTTTTAGATTACTTGTAACATGTAGACACACTCGCAGTAATCCCCTTCGCAATGCTGCTGAGGATTTAAAGTGTCCGG
This sequence comes from Holobus sp. GC000080, assembly GCA_030556065.1. NCBI lineage: Eukaryota > Metazoa > Arthropoda > Insecta > Coleoptera > Staphylinidae > Holobus > Holobus sp. GC000080. The sequence goes on along the minus strand of JASKGO010007629.1, from coordinate 73,207 downwards.
ATTGCAAAAATCGCTGGCTCTTAGTGAAAATCGGTTTTGAAGCAACGGTCTCGGAGGATCAACGTAAGATATCCGATCAAATTGCGGCGTTGCAACTCTCATATTAGCCGGAACTAAAAAGTTAAATATTTATTAATTTATTACTTGTTCAAATTACATTTATAAATTGTTTAGAAATTAAGGAAACATTTTCTATTACCTTGATAATATCCATAATAAGGAGCCCTATGAAACATAGGATTATCCACATTGTTAAAATCAAATTCAATGTAACGTCGAATTAAATTCTGCGTTTGCGTTAAGAATAAATCTGGTGGCCTTAAAGAAGTGGCCGAAATCAAATTGTTAAAAGTTTCATAAAGATTATTAAATTGCTACAAAATACCAAAAATTACTAAAAAAAAAGCAAAGAAAATTACCGACAAACCTCTCCTGAACGAAAGTCTTCGTATCGGGGCAACGGTCCCCTAGGTCTTTGCATATTTTCACTACCAACATATTGCAAAATTGCCACTTGAGAGGCTCGCGAAAGCTGGCAAAGTATGCCGCCCCTGAATCGCATCCAATACTGACTTATGGGCTGATTGGCATTTAAAATAAAATCAAATCTTTCTCCTCCATAACTCATAAAGGAATCCACTAAAAGAAAGAAATTTGATTTTTTTTATATTTAAAAAAATTACTAAAAATTTACTTGTTATTGGAGAAAAATCTTCACCATCTGAACTGACCATTGTAAGATTGTGATTATCGATGGACATTTCCAATGGGCAATCGTTGAAAGCTGCGTTGATCACTCGGAAACGGTATCGGGAGCCTCGGGTCACCGTGAACCTAGGTATGGGCCAATTGGTATTGTTTTCTCTATCGGGAAAATATCCGATTCCGTTGATGAGTATCGTATTTAAATTGTACTGTTGTCCTCCGTGGTAATATCTTAAGAACGCATCTTGACGCGTTTGCTGACTCCATTCGCTCATTACAATTGTATGCGATGATAGATCGTAATCGTAGAAACTGTGCAATTGGTCTTCGATCGGTGGAGTCCTTACAATGAAAACGCCGTAAAGTCCGTCACCTCTTTGGCTACCTTAATCATATTTATTTTTAGTCTTTCTTGTTTTTTTAAGTAATTTTCAAAAATCTTTTTGCAATTTTTAACTCATTTCTTTTTAATTTATTTCAATAATTTAAAAATCAAAATTAATAATTCCCGGTTGAACCGGAAGTGATACAAAATTAAAATTTACATGTATTATTTCAAAATTATGTTATTTTTCGGTGTAACCGTGAATACAGTGGATATTAATTGAACCCGTCCGTTAAAATCACAAACCTCTAACCGGAAATGATACCACAACTTGAAAAAAACACCATCAACTTTTCTCATGGATCAAAATTCTATATTAAATATTTCAAATTTTTAGTTTACTAAGTTAAAAAAGGTTTAACGGCCTAGTTCAATCAATAATTTTTGATTTATATTTAGTATTACAAGATTTAAAAGGGCGTACCTGTGTGTGAATGATAGAAATGTGTCCCTGGCACCGAAGCAGTAAAAGAATACGTAAAATTAGAATGGGGACTGATTGGGCACTGTGTGATAAAAGGAACACCATCCATATAGGGAGATTGTTCCTGATGTTGTCCATGCCAATGAATTGAGGTAGTTTCACTGCCTAAGTTATTAACAATCTGTACCTGTACCCTGTCTCCTTCGCAAACCTAAAAGTTATTTCTTAAAAAACAATAAAAACCACTAAATAACTTACTTCAATCATGGGACCAGGTAACATACGGTTTATAGAAATAAGAGATCTTTGTAAACCACCCGCAATAATACAATCTGGGCGGAAACAATCCGACGTAACGTTTGGACAATTATAACAAGCTTTACTTAAACTTAGGTACCATTCCAAAGTAAACGTATATCTGCACGTTAAAGTTTGCCCTGTACAAGTCCGATTGCATTGCTGCTGTCCGCAGACAAAAGAAATCATAAAAATTACGAGCAAAAGAGCCACCGCAGTAGTCATTGCGCCCTCGAATACTTTGCGAATGTGTTACTTTTGTTATTTCTGCTATTTTAACACATTTTATAGATCAGAAAATAAAAAATTTCTACGACTTTAAACATACTTGAGTTTTATTTTACTTCAACTATAGAAATAGCTCGGTAATTCCCATCATTTCCCACTGGAGACATTAAGCATAAGCGCACAGTTTTCAGAGGACACGTTCCAAAGTCGAAATCTTTATAAGTTTCGATTACTTTTGAGGCATCGATGGGAACTTTTTTAACGAAACGACGTTGTTGTTTGGATGGTTCGCGGTATTTTGTATTAATTAATGTTACGTGGATTTTTACGCTTTCTTTGGGTTGAACTAAAAGTCCTACAAAAAAAAGTTAAATTATAAATTTTAATTTAATTTTAAATAATACCTCGTTCGTAAAAGTAGTCTGCAATTGTGTTTGCTAGTAATTGCATATTAAACTCTGGTGTTTCATTAACAATCGTTGCTTTTGAATATAAAACGTGCGTTTTTGATTCATTTGGGGTCATTGAATAAATACCTTTTAGATTCACAAGGATGTCCTCCTTATCTTTCAGCATTGGTCTGAAAATATTCCTTTGCAAGTTAAAACTTACAGTTATTTTTTTTTTATTGTTTATGTATACATTAGGACTTCATTCTTTAAATTCTCCATTGTTTTGCAAGCTTCTTCACATTCAGAATCATCCAGTAAATTCAGAACAGCTATGGTCAAATGCAGTTTCTCAGGTTTTTGGAAAATTGACTCTTCCAGATTTTCTATTTCATCTGATAGTTTCATAACATCAGCTTTGAACTTCAGGAAATTACTTTGAATTTCTTCACTTATTGTAGGAATAGAAATGAATTTATTAGGTCTCATGCTTGAACGAATGGAAGAAACCAATTGATGCAGTTCATTAGTAGCTTCTTCAACATCTTGTCTCGAATCTCCTGTGATAGTAACTGCTTCTGGTCCATATTTAGTTGGTAAGCAAATCTTTATAGAATTTTTCAGCTTCAAACAGTCAATATTTTGTTTAGGATGGAATCGTAACTTTTTATAATATGCTCTAAAAAAATCATATTTGTAAATCCAAAAAGAAAATTTAATTATGCTTACTGTGGTAATTTACAAGTAGTGGAAAATTGACCATTGTCCTTTTGAAATACCTTAAGCTTTGAATTATTTAGAGCAGCATAATCTAAAATACATAAAATGTTGTTATTGCTTCATGTAAAATGGCATTTAAATGGTAAATTACCTTTGGCTATGCAGAATACTTCTCCATCAATAAGAAACTTAGCAGGTCTTGATAATTTATCCATTCTGATTTTCAAAATTGTTAATTATTTGAAGAAGAAAAAATTTTGTTTTCTTATAGATGACATAACAACAAATATGGCGGCTGGAGGTCTAATCAAATATGGGTTCCATTTAAACGCGTGTAATTTCCACTTTACATCTTGTTATTTTCTGGAATTATCTTTGAGATATTTTCAATTGTTAACTTTCTTAGAATGAACGATAAAATTATCTATCGAATCAAACTAAAATTAATAATTATAACACAAAAATAAAAAAATTATCGCAAATTTTCATAAGGGAAAAACGCGCTTTTTAAATCCACTTCCATTTATTCGAGGATTTTCTCTTGTTTTTCATTAAATTGCTATTTGTTTTCCTGCAATCTTAATTGTAAGAATCGACTTCATTAAAATCAACTGGAAAATCTGAAATAATAAAAAAATTAGATATACTAATAGGCCACAATTGGGAAAATAAGTTCTTTTTATAAATAAAACATATCTATAACATATAATATAAAACATGTAGGTACAGTTTAGATTACCAAGTGGATAGAGAGACTAATATCCTCGAGTATTTTCATATTTCTACCTAAGTGGGTGGTGCAGCATGTATGGATCTTCTTCGAAGAAACGTGCGACCGCTGGGAAATTGTCTAGCTAACAAGATTAAAGAAGAGGCGAGCGCCAATTTGACCGTGGCACTTTGTCCGCCCGGTAAACTAACAAAAACGGTGGCAACAGCTGCCAGACCATCGTCTAAAAAACAAGAAATTTTTATTAAAAGTTCCATTAAAAAAATAAAAAATCCAACAAACCTGTGGGCTCTATAGCAACAGGACGAAGATCACTTTGAGGACTGTGGCGAGGTTTCGAGAGTTGGCCCAGATTGAGCGTGATGCTGGCGAAAGGCCGCTTTGCCATGTGCAGCATTTCGACGTGGTGTCTTCGGCGCGCTCGGCGAACATCCGCCGCCTGTTTCGCTTTCCAGGCCACCACGCAAGCGGCCAAAAAGAGGAAAAAGCAGGAGAAGAACACCGAGAAGAAGACGAACAAGTCTATATGGAGTTGATCCTGTTTGAAAAATACTATTCCATAAGCCACCTTTTTGTCCGACTCCAAAGGCTCAACGCTTTGTAGAACTAAATAGAACTTTGTGTTCTCTAGCGTATGATATTCCTATAAAAAAAAGACAATTAATTTTTTTTTTTCTAAAATTAAAAGAAAAAAAAACGGAAACTTACCTCTGGTAATGTGATAACTAATCTATCTTTGAGACCGCGTACTGCTAAAATTGTATTGACTTTCTTCACTGTTATATAAGTCCTAAGACCGGTAACTTCGTGTTCCAAAAACAAATCATCGTTTTTGGCTGAACCATTTACCCATGGTTCATACATTTTATCCAGGACAATGTCCTGTAGTCCCGTGGTTTCATTCGGATAAACCCTATAAGTATCTTCGCGTGTACTCATAAACACATTCAGTTTCCCTTGGGAAACATCGATGATAACTCGAATGTCCACATTCATGTAGCGTGGTTGAATGGCAAAAAATGTCATCTCACCGGGATGCAAAGGCTTTGGTTTCATTTTGCATTCATCTAGAAAAACAATTATTAAAATCAAAAAAACTTACAATAGCAAATTGAATGAATTACCAATGGGTTTAGCATCAAAACACATTTTGAAATCCATATTCATCTGCTTATAACATTGATGGCCTTCTTTTGGAGTCCCCAAATATCCTTCCTTGCACTTCGTACACTGTACCTTCCAACACAATTGCGCGCTGTTCTTAACAGCACTTCCCGAAGGGCACACATCGCTTTCGGTATTGTTCTTACAGTTGCACTTATCACCAGTGACCGGATCACAGGTATCGCCATGGCCATGGCACTCACATGGCCTGCACACAGCGGTATGATTCTCAGTACCGCGAAAATGTCCCGGCAGACAATCATCGCATCTCAAACCAGTAGTATTATTTTTGCACCCCAAACATTTCGCCCTCTCCTTAGGACCTTCCTTCAACATAGCCAGCAGCCCTTCTTCATCGGTATCTTCGGAAAACTCCAAATACGTCAAATTCCCTCCGAGGCAAATGTTACTATGCCCGTAGCAATAATCCAAACATGGAATACAAGCGCCCCCATTGCTGGGGTCACCCACAAACAGCGGCTTACATTTTTCGCATTGCGATCCCATCGTATTATTAAAGCATTCCAAGCACTGGTCCAGTTTATCGGGTCCTTCGCAGTTGGCATGTCCATTGCATTGGCACTGAATGCTGCAATTGGCACCCACATATCCAAAATCGCATTCGCATTTGTTGGGCTCAACGCAACGACCCCGCACACATCCTTGCGTGCAAACCGGTTCGCAATCATTCGGACCGGCTTTGTATCCGACACCGCAAATGCATTTGTAGCCTTCATCCAAATCCTCGCAGCGCTCCGAAATCGGATCGCAATTATGATGACCGTTAGAGCATTCATTTTCCGCCGGACACTTTACGTAATTCCACGAATACGAATTATTCGCATCGATAGTTTTGCCTTCGTAGACGATTTCGTCGCAGGTTCCGTGCATCGGACGCTCGCTAGAGCCGTCCGTGCAAATGCCGCTTCCGCTGAAACCGGGGGCGGCACACCAACCGCAGTGTGCGTGCCGCAAACATTTCGAACACTGCTTTAAAGCTGAACATGGTCCTGGGCAGTAATCTCTATCGTCTGTTTGAAGGACCAAGCCGCAAACGCCACCGGCACAGTACAGTTTTTGATACGACGCTGAAATGCATTCATCTAATTGAGTAGACCAACGGCAATCAGATGCTTCCAAACATTCACTGCAGTATTTGTAATGGTTGCAAGGTTGGGCACATATTTTCACTTCATTCTTTTCTGCAGTATTAGTTACTGAAAAAATTAAGTATTAAAAAAAATGCAGAAAATTAAAAATAAGATTTCTTACAAGCAACGCATTTGTTTTTCGTATAACTCCAAGAGCATCCTTGCAATTGCGAGCATTGGATGCAATTAGTAGCCAGGCAATTATTAAAAGGACATTGCAAAGGAGTTTCAATACTAATAGAGCCGCCCAAACAAGTCTTGTTTTGAGTGCACATGTAATTGCACCAAAAGCATCCCTGAACTTGCGTGCAAGTCGAACAATCCATTAAAGTGGTGCAATTATCGGTAATTAGAGGGCCTTCACAAACTTTGCCATTGTTCTCATGTTTGGTAGTGTTAACTTTATCAACCAAAGGACATTTAGCCAAATGACTGTAACAAGCTTCTTGTACCGTCGTCCCATCGTATTTTTCAGCACAGTAACCGCAGTCTGGAACTTTCAAACAATCTCTGTTAGGCCACAGAGAACACAAATCCTGCGGTAATTGAATTTTCAGAACAGAACTTTGCGTTCCGGTTCCCCAGCCACCAATTACATAAGCGGCATCTCCGTCATGTTCAACGGTCATGGCTTGTCCGTAAGTTTGTGAAGGCAGAGGTCCTATATGCTTGATGTTATCAGCTAGAAGATTGATCCATTGATTGCAGTTGTAAGAATACGCATAGAACGTGTCGGTGATATTCCAGGGTGTTATGCGACCCCCCAAAATGTACATGTGGGTATCGGTTGTAACAGCAGTATGTAAAAACCGTCGTCCAGGCTGTACAAATTTATAATTAAAAAAAAATAACTCTTTAGCACAATTATTGAACTTACCAAAACTGATGTTGAATACGGATTTAGATTGGTCCATGTTTTGGAATCGTAGTTTAACACATAGAGAACATCCGAAAGATGTGATTCCCGCTGGTCATAGCGGTACCCTCCGAAGACGTACAAACTGTTGGTTCCATGATGAAAAACACTGGTGTGACCGAAAATTCCTAAAGGACCAGCTCCTCTTGTTTTCCACTTTGCCCACAATTCGATATCCAATCTGAATTCCCAAACTTCGGCTAAAAATCCATTTTCAGGCGAAACTCCCCCGATTAAAATCAAACTTTCCAGTGTCATGTTGCGGTAAGATGTGAGACTATGTCCGGCAACAACTGGGGGCCAAAAATTTTGCCTTTCTATTTCATTCCAACGCTGATTTTGAATATCAAACTGCCAAAAATCATTTAGGGATCTTTTAGTTTCTGACCTAAAGGGTCTTGTAAGTCCTCCGAATACGAAGATTGCTTGTTTGGAATGTACAATATCGGCACCATGGAAGTATCTTCCAAGGGGCATTTTTGCATCCGGTGTGGAATCAACTGTTACTTGCATCCAAGTACTGTTTCTAGTATCAAAAAGCCGAATATCGTTAAGGGGTCCATGGGATAACGAATATCCGCCAAACATCCATAGGGATCCACGTCTATCCGATGCCAAAGAGTGCCCAAACCTTGGCAAAGTTTTCCGCAAATGCTCCAAGTGGTCGGCCAAATTTTGGGTGTTGAATAATTCGGTGAAGACCAAGTGATGATCAGTGATTCTAAAATATGATCTAGATTAGCGCTCTAATACAATCCTTCCATTTACATAGTTATAAATAGGGGAGCAACAAGTTGATTTTAAAATACAAACAGAGAAGTCATGGCGACCGGCTCAGGGCAGCTCTTGTTTACAAGTTGCCCGGTAACGCATAAACAGAGTATTTTTCTGAAGTCAAGAGTCAATCTTTGAAGTCAATTAATGATCAATCAACATGTCAATAAGAAAAGATTAGTGCTATGGAGGATTTGGAAAAATTAGGCGAAAATCTACCCTACAGGGAAAATAAGGACTCCCTGCTGAGAAAATACGACATCCCCATAAGCTTTCTGGATTTCGAATATGTGAAGAACTGCAGCAATGGCAGAGAGCTGGAAAAAATATTGCATATTTTGATAAGCGGCGAAGAAGGATATTATCCGCAGCTAATAGAAAAGACCAAAGAGCGCCTAAGGGAAATAAAACCCAACAGTAAATACATACGCGAAGTGACCCCCGTTCTGAACTTTAAATACCTAGATGAGACTACAAAGAATGCTTTGGGGGATGATTTAAAACAATGGCTTGATTTTATGCATCGCAACGATGAAGAATTAATTGAACATAAAAAGGCCCAAGTGGAACTACAACCCATCCCCAATGTTAGGAAAGCCAAAGAGCAAATAGAGACCAGTACAACAAAACCGGAGAGAATAAAATCAACCGATTATAAATCCTGGGATAAATACGATCCAGACACGGAATTACTGAAGATAGACTTGGAAGCAGAAGAACAAAAGAGACTACAAGAAAAGAAAAAGCAAGAAGAAGCGAAAATTGAAAAACCGATTAAGACTGCTGAATTTTTAACGTCAGCCGAAGCGACTTTTGAAGCGGAAAGGGAAAGAGAAAAAGGCAACGAGTACTTCAAAGAAGGAGACTACAAATTATCTGTGATACACTACACCAACAGTTTGAATTTCCAAACATCAGTTCACAGTTACAACAATCGCGCTATTGCTTATATAAAACTAAGAAAATATGAAAAGGCAATTCGCGATTGCAAAGCAGTCTTGAAAATCGATTCAGCAAATGCAAAAGCAAACCTGCGATTGGCACAAAGTTACCAGCATTTGGAGAATTACGAATTGGCATTAAAGCACGCAGAAAACGTTATCAAAGTTGATCCTAACAATACCATTGCGCAGAATTTGTTAAACAAATTGCACACGCAATTAGAAACCGTCAAAAAAACAACAATTACTAAGAAATCCACGCGGATTAAAATTACCGAAGTGGAAAACGAGTTAAAAACTCCAGTAAAAAATCTGGAAAAAAGCTCACCGAAAGCAATGAAATCAATACTGAAAAACAATGATAAAAACAAAGTCCTGCTTCCGATTCCTGGTCCCAGCACAATGCCGGAACCATATTTTATAACGGTGGAAAATGAGGATCCGCAAGTTATTAAGAAACATGAATTATTGATTAAAAATAGACCGCAATTGATACACATTGGTAGCATTGATAATGATGATTCAGATTGCATGGAAATCCATTTGAAAACTTCTAAAACTGATGACCAAAATTTTTTAAAGACCAATCTTAATATTAATGAATGCAGTTCTAATAGTTCCACCAATTTTAACGGTCAAACCGATAGCGATGTTGAATGGGAAGAAATCACTGAAAATCAACTGCAAATTTTGAACAATAATCTCTATGTAAGTACTCTTTAAATTATTGAAACAAAAAACAAAGAAGGTGTAAAACATGAAATATTTTTTAGGATAATTCCGGCGGAAGTGGAGAACCGCACAAGGACCTCAACGAAAACGAAGTACCGTTAAATTTACAAGATCTGCACATGCCGTTTACGTTTTATAGATTATGGAGATCATTGGCGAAGGACTACACCTATAGCAAACATGCGGAAATGCTCAGAAATATGGAAATCGATAGATTTACAAACAGTAAGTTAATATTGCACAAAAAAAAACTAACAATTTACGTAAAAAAAATTTCAGTCATCGGTTATAAGTTAGACAGTAAAATGTTATCGGACATTATCAGAACATTATACTTGCATTTTACCGTGGCCCACGAGACCGAAAGGGTAAACGTAATTTTAAGAACAGTGGCTTCGTTGCCGCGTTTCAATATAGTAGCCATGTTTATAACGCCGGAGGACAAAGAGAAATTCCAATGTTTGGTCGACTTTTTGGTCCAGCACGGAAATCCCCTATCAGAGGCTACCATAAGTATGTACTTTAGTTAAAAAATCAGTTTTTGTTTTCTTTAAGCCGCGTTTGATTTTAAGTAATTAAAATAAATAATTAAATGAATCAACACTTACCGAGTATCACAAGCAGGTCCACCGAAAGTTGCGTTGCATAAACAACGACCGTAAGCCAAATCGCAGGTGCCTTGCAATAAAGCCGCACTGCAATTCTTCGGACAGACTTCCTTTTGGCAATTCGTTCCAACGTATCCTTCTTTGCAAGAACACAGACCGTTCTTGCAAATCCTCGGCGGTGGACAAGTATTATTCGAGTCGCAATTTATAACAGAATACATGGCATTGAAGCCCTCACCGGGCAGTCCTTGTTTATAATGAACAGTCAGTGATCCTGAGAATTTTATTAATTTAATAGGGAATTGTAAAATTGCAAAACACAGACAACAAACCTGTTTTTGATTCGATTACAGAGGAGGTTGCTGCATCTTCATTGCAGAAAACCGCTGTAAGTGCGCTTTGGCTGCCCATGTCTACCAGTTCTGGGAGTCCGTCGTATACATAAACCGCATTTTCAGAACACGTTATGTTCAAATCAGAAGCGTTTATCTTAAAAAAAAAAATTATCATCAGAAAATAAAATTTAAAAATAAAAAGAAAAAAATTATACCTGTAGTTGAATCAATGGAATTCCTCGTTCAACTTTTGGATCAATAATCCACAAACATTCCCTGGTCGGTGAAGCTTCCCACGGGGCACTGTAGGACTGCCTGGAACTAATGCCCTGACCATACGGTCCCGCCAAAACACCTCTGGCTTCGCATTGATAATAACACTGGCGCCCATTGCGCGGGTTCCCGTAGTAATTCATTTTGCAACGTTCGCACTGATCGCCCTCAGTGTTATCCTTGCAGAAACATAATCCAGTGGTAATATCGCAGTCGCCCTTAGTTTCGTCCCCGTGACCATTGCACTCGCATTTCTTACAACCTTTAATTAAATTTTGAATTTGTTAAATGCGTAATTATTTAGTTAAAAGAAAAACACAGGAATTTTTACCTAATTCACTTGTGGCATTGCCATAACTGCCAGATTTACAAAACTGGCAAAATTCTCCTTCAGTCCAATCCAGACAATTGTCGCAAATACCAACGCCACCGGGACAATTTGAATGATTATTGCAGCCGCAATTAATGGAACAGTTATCGCCGGTCCATCCAAGATCGCATTTACATTTGTAGTGCGGTTCCCCTTCGCACACCCCATGCACGCAAACATCGTAACAAGTGCGCTCGCATTTGTTCTTTCCGTCGCCAATGAAGCCGCGCTTGCAGTGGCAACTGTAGGACCCATCGGTGTTAATGCAAATGGCTTGTTCATGGCAATCATGTAGACCCAAACCGCATTCATCGACGTCTGGACATTGGGCGTATGCCCATCGCGCATTTGATATGCCCAATTCGGTGCTGCAATTTCCGTGCGGATTGTTGAAGTCGCCTTTTACACATTTTCCTGCAAATATTAAAAAGTTAGTAAAAATTTAATAAAACACAAGGGGGATTTACAAACCGGAAATTGGATTAGATGCATTGAAACACCATCCGCAACTTAGAGATTTCAGACAAGAACTGCAGTTTTGATGCAATCCACAAGATTTGCACTGCTCTTGCGGCTTCGAACTCGGTACTATGCCGTGGTCCAATACATTGGTGACTAGAGGAAACACCTGGTCGAGCCATTCTCTGCACAAACCGAATTGGTACTCGCTGGTGTAGACGGAAAAACTGAAGCATTGCGAAGTGGCTTCGCACCAGACGCATCTTCCGCGTTGTTCCAAGCAAGTGCTGCAATTGTTCCGCTTGTAACAAGGAACAGGGCACTGGGTGGCAACCACAGCGGAATCATTGGAAAGTCCTCGGCGCGAACAGCGGGCTTCTTCAATCCACCACTCGCAGAAACCGGTGCTGACGCAACTTTCGCACGATATGTAATTGGAGCAGTTCGAGCAAGCGCTTGGCTGAAGAGTCAAATATTTCCAGTAGCCATCTTCAGGAGACACGCAACTGGTGCTTTCATCTATGGAACGCTCGACGCACGTTTGGCTGGCATCACACCAGCCGCACAAGGAGTCCGTGAGACAATGGAGACAATTTTTGTACTGGTCGCAAGAACCCTTTGAATAAGGCTCCAAATATTCAAATGTAAATACTTTTTGGGTACCCTTTTCCTTATGGTGATGTAATTCCATATTGCTAGGTTGATGGTTACTGTAAGCTCCCAAACTCACAGCTTTTCTCGCTTCAAAATCCACGCTGACTCGGTTGTCGTCATCAATTTTGGGCCACGGTTTGCTTTCACAATATTTCGAATTGGCACTTACGTTGACTATTTGATTGTTGCCGATGGTGAGCGTGGCATTGCAATAGCTAATACAAATGGTCAGTCTCTCTTGCCATTGCGGCGACGGACGGAGGAATCCCATCAATCTGGCCACCATTCGGCCGCCGGTGGAATTGGATTTTAAAATTGGATTTGTAGGACTGTTGAAATCCACCGTGGTAGCATTTATGATGGAAACATGGTCAGGCTGGCTGAAATTAACCGGATGGTAATACTTGATGAAAGTTAATCCAGGACGTTTATCCAATTCGCGACATTCTTCGGCTTTGTGAACTTCGGTTCCTTGGGCACCCCACCAACCTTGTATATGACTAGGACTATCATCCCTCAATCCGCAGACACCATAGTTATCATCTTTGTGATGACACCTAGCATTTTGCACGCACCAAGTACATTGCGCCAATCCCATTTTTTGCGCGGCCGATTTAACAAACATTTTGCTGTCGCTATTGCGTCCGTGGATCAAACAGGAATGGCAGTCTCCCAAAGCGGGACAGATTCCAGGACACCGAGTGGTTTGTAAATTGGTGGTACAGTTAGCACCAACTGTACGTCCGTAGCACAATTCGTCAGCAGAGCACCAACCGCATTCAGGATCCGCAGAACATTCCGAATACAATTTATGTCTAGGACAAGCTATTTCCGGATCGTAGTGTTCTCCCTTTCGGGCAGCTATCATGGGTGGAACTGTATAAGCTAACAAATCACCATTTACATTGCCGTGGTAGCCACCAACTAACAACAAAGTGTTTCCGTTTCGAATGGTGGCTGCATGAGCAAAAACTCCTTGTTGTTTCGGATACGATGAATATTTAGATCCGCCCAGAATATCCGGATTGACCCACGTATGACATCCTAAATGGTACAAATACATTTGGTTGTCGTAGCAAATTTCCTCTTTGTTGTGCCGGTGAGAATACCCTCCGAATACTATAAGGTAGTTGCCCATAATATTGGCTGTGTGGAATGCACGTTCTCGGGGAACGAACCGCTCCCGTAGGAAATCTCGAATGTAATGAATTTCGGACCAATGAAGGTCGTCCAGTTGGAATGCAAACATGCGATCAGATAATTTGCTAAATCTAGCCACACCAGCTACGATTCCACCGTAGACCAGCAGGGAATTCGTGCTTGCTTGAAAAATCGTCGAGTGGGCCACAACCCTAACATCTAGCGTCTTTCCTCCACGTGCTTTAATCTCTGTCCACTCTTCGGAACGATCGTCTTGCAGTTTTAGAACGAACAACTTACTAGAAAATTCACCATCTGGAGTACTGCCACCAAATAAATAAATCTCATCGTTTTTTCCGCGCGTCAATGAATGTCTTGTTAAACTAGGTGGCTGCAGTTTTGATCTTTGCGCTCTTAACTCCCACCGTTGGGTGATTACATTATACAGCCACAGATCATTTGCTAAAGATCCGTTCTCTAATTTACCCCCGTAAATTAAGAATCCTTCCGGAACATCGCAAGCTGCGTGTCCGTAACGTGCTTCCGGACGATTTTTTGGTTCCATAGGAAACTCTTCGTTTCTTGTGTGTCGCGGCAAAGTGGCGTTGTCGCTTACTGTGTACAGAAAGCTGCGGAAAAACGATGTGCCACTAGTGAGTCCCCATTTTTTCTGCCAAGCGGGTCCTGCATGCTCTATAAGCTTTGGAATGGAACTGGGATCAACAGGATTCAGCATGCTGTGGTCCACTAAAGTCTGCCCATATTCATCTACCCACGAACTGTTGCCAAAACTGTAAATTTCCAAAGAACTGAGTATTTTGTTTAAATTGTATCCTCCAAAAACGTAAAGCGAATCTGTTACTTCCACATAAACAGCTGTATGGGCGGCCCGTGGAGTCAATCCGCTTTCGGAATGTGATAGCCAATGCCATTGATTGCCATTAAGATCCTTATCACTTAAACTGCATGCTTGTCCAGAATATCCCTGATAACAAATGCAGCGTCCCTCCTCGCAGCGCCCATGTCCGCAATTATTGGGGCACACCTTCCTAGAGCAATCAGATCCACCCCAGCCACTTTCGCAGATGCATCTGTTCTTATGACACCAGCCATGGCTTGAGCAATTGCTAGGGCAATCTGTAATGGAATACTCAGCTCTGAATCCTTCCAGAACGTAATTTGTGTCACTGTAGAGCAGTATCAGCATGTAACCTGATGAGGCGACCACTTGTTGTGGCTCTGTCTTGCCACTAAAGCTGCCCAATAGTGGTGACTTAAAGGAATCTCCATTATAAACAAATAGATAGTCGTAGGAACATTCGGTGCCCATACTTTGGAACGTGAGGGTGATGAATTTATTCACACTGTGATTGTGGGCCTTTATGAGCCACTCACAGTGGCTATCCTGTGTATAGTTTGAGCCAAGGGGGCCATGCGTTATGACGCCCCACGAGTCCGTGAATACTTTCCTGGTTTTATCACATGATTCATCAACAGCTACAGAACTAAACAATAAATAGAACCCTATCACTGATGATATTATATTGGTATTCATAGTTGTGTGTTGTATTGAGCAAATGGGTTGCTGCTAGATTGCTTGCTAAGTGATCTGGTGTTGGTCCGTTTCCATAATTCTTGTTCGTCTCTCAATTCACACTTGCATACTTATTGCACTAATTAGTCTATTTTCGCTTGAGCAAACAGATTGTTTATTGCTCCTTTGGCTGCTGACACCCTTCTCGACGATCGTACATTGTTTTCACGGAAATGTTTACGAGAAAACCGCGTGGACCGCTAATGAAACTGCACATTTTTCTATTTTGAGCACGACATGCTGCCTCTAATTAGGGTAATTGGGTAGTTGTATAATTCCAAGGTTTACGAAAGTTGTTATTAAATGTTATAAACAAACAATATCAAAACAGGTTATGAGAGTTTTTAGTTCGTGGTCATCTGCTGTAGGGGGCGCTTTTCCTGCTGTCTTCCTGCGGAAATTTCAAATTAGTTTTAAAAGTTTTAATGTGGTTTAATTAACTGCCGCTGTGGTACTTAATATGTATTTATTTAACACTACAATTAAATTTACTAATAATTAATTTGCTTTTAATTATTAAAATATTAATTTCTCTTATTTTTTTCTTTAGTTCTCAAAATTATTATTAGAAACTTTAAAAAAATAATAATTTAATTCAAAAATAAAAATTTAAGTTTAACTAGCAAGTGTAGGTGATGTTTTCATACATTAAAAAAAATGCAATGTAATAAATTCCATGAACGGTGTAAGATAAATAATGAAATATGATATTTTTGGTGCAATGCGAACTATGCAATAATAAATTAAATTTTTTTATACAATTAGAGGTACTATTACACATTCTTAGACATTATAATTATAAATTTAATAAACATTAAAAAATATTTCATGAACACATTCATTTAGTAGGTACAAAATATTTGCTTATAAGTTCTTAGATCATTTAAAACAAAAACGGTATTCCTTTTAATAAAATTTGCAACTAAAAAAATATTATAATACAATATATTACAAGAGGAAAACTAATTAGGGAACATTGAAGGCATTTTAATTAAATTTGGCACTAAGATCACTAAATGTTAGTGTGGCCGCTGACCACATCTCTCGATTGACCGAATCGTCGATTGTTGCGGAATCTTTGTTGCTGTTGTTGCCGTCTTCGCAGCAGTTCGTTCTGAGATTGATTAGCCCTATTGGGGTATTGACTACCTCTGGTGTAGATTGGAGGCGGCGCATATCGCACCTCGCTCGGCGGTAATTGATGAGTTCTTGTTATGGGAGTAATGCGCCTCAGGCACACCGAACATCTACTGATTCGTGATGTCAGGTCCATGCCGGCCTTAATGGTCTGCGGTCTCGGTTTACTAAACATGGCATAATCTTCGATGGTGGCCAGCCAGTACGAGTAGGCAGTGGTGAAGTAATTGCATCGGCCGTGACCGTGACACTCAATGAACGGCCTGGGGCGGAATTCCTCCAAGCACGAGCCGGGCGACGATAATGACTGTCCAGAGCCTTCCGCCCCCGCATCGGTATGCTGCAAGAGATGCAACAACACATTAGCTCGTTAATTTTATTTCGAATTATGAAACAACACTTACCATTATGAAACTGTATCCGACCCACATTTGGTCCCAGCCGTTCGGACAAATTGGTATTTCTAAACTTTGACTGTGTACTGCAATCATTCTCGTAGGAGCTTCACATACTGAGCACCTAAGAAATATAGTTTTTAAACTGTAAATGATAAATTTCAGTTAAAATATCAATTACCTCGAAATGTATCTTTGGATTTCCTCGGCGGGTATTGGGGTCATCATGGCCGGCATTGGTTCATTGCTTGATAGCCAGTAACTGTAGTCGTTTCTTTGGGCATATTCGCAAACATCGTTAAGATTGCAGAATAAATAAGGCATGCTGCTGAATCGTCTTAGACAACTTCCTGAGAGTCCCAGATCCTGTCCTTGCGCTTTGTGGTCGCCGTTTACATGGAGTAAAGAAAAACCGTCCCATATTTTAATTGTATTCGATGGACAAACAGGCACTGAATCAGTTTGGGAATGGCGCGCAAAAACGAAACCGCGACTTTTTGGTGCGGGCATTTGGGGCGCCGGGTCACCTAATTCCCCAGGCAAACCTGGACGTCCTGGTTGTCCTGGAAGACCTGGAAAACCGGCGTCTCCAATATCTCCTTTGATGCCTCTAAATCCAGGCAAACCATCATGACCAAAATCCCCATCCATTCCACGTGCGCCTTTTAGTCCTGAGAATCCTGCTTTTCCCATCATGCCTTGTAAGCCTGGAAGTCCCTCTTGGCCTGGAAAACCTTTGTCACCCGGTAACCCAGGGAAGAGTCCACCTATGATGTCACCACGTTCTCCTTTCATTCCTTTGTACCCATATAAACCAGGAAGACCCGGTTGTCCCTGATCTCCAGTTAATCCTCTTAAACCTTCTTTTCCTGGGAATCCGGGCAGCCCAATAAAACCAGCATCACCTCGTTCACCTTTGAAGCCATCTACACCGGCAGCCCCAGGGAATCCGGCATCTCCGACTTCGCCGGGGAATTGCGAGGCAAAACCTGGGTCTCCAACGGGTCCTTTGTATCCTTTTAAGCCGGAAAGTCCCGGCAGTCCTTCCCTACCAGGATCACCCCGAAGACCAGGGGCTCCAGGGAATCCCGGTTCTCCAGCTATTCCCTTAAGGCCTCCTTGACTGTAGCCTGGCTGACCCGGTAAGCCCGGAAGACCTTCATCGCCGTAATCACCAGGGGCTCCTTTTTGTCCCGGTCTTCCATTTAGTCCTTCCAATCCAGGGAATCCGTTAACGCCTCCATCACCGGGGAATGGTCTTTGTCCTGGTAGTCCCGGTAATCCGGGATTTCCGGGTGGTCCCATAAATCCTTGAATGCCTGGCAAACCGAAATCGCCCGGCATTCCTGGAAACCCGACGCCTCCCCTTTCACCCTTAAATCCAGGAAGGCCTGCATATCCAGTATCGCCTTGTTGTCCTTTATTGCCTGTCATTCCAACCATTCCACTATCTCCTACATCTCCTTTTATTGCACTTTGGTAAGACGCAAAACCTGGCGGTCCGAGGGCACCCTTAGGACCTGTGGGACCATCAAGTCCCACTCGACCAGGAGGTCCCACATCTCCAGGGTTTCCAGGGAAGCCAATTCTACCAGGATCTCCGCTTATACCTTCTTCACCTTTAATTCCTTGATAACCTTGCAAACCCATATCGCCGCGTTGTCCTTTGAAGCCGTCTAAACCTGATTTACCCGCTAAACCTCGGTATCCGGGCATACCAGTGTCTCCTTTAAAGCCAGGTGATCCTTGGGCGCCATAATTTCCTCTTTCTCCTTTGACACCAGGATAACCATTCTTTCCAGGGATACCGGGGAAACCACGATTTCCTTTTTCGCCCTGAGGCCCAAATATTGTGGCTCCTGGTTCGCCCTTTTCTCCGGCAAGTCCGTTAAATCCAGGTCGTCCAGGCATTCCAACATATCCGGGTGGTCCCGATTCTCCTATATCACCTTTACTACCGCTGAAAGCAGAATCACCCTTAGGTCCGGGCGTTCCAGGATAACCACGATCTCCAGGTACTCCGGGCACTCCCGGCATGCCTTCTAATCCTGGCAAACCGATTTCTCCGGGAACTCCCCTGGCTCCCTTAGTTCCGTTATAGCCCATTAATCCCCTTAATCCAGGTTCTCCTGCCAATCCAGGATATCCCAATTCGCCTCTTTCCCCTATCATTCCTGGTAATCCATCCACGCCTCTTCGACCAACCCGACCTTCATACCCTTGCAAGCCAATGTCTCCAGGCGGTCCAGGTGATCCAGGGTTGCCAGGATCTCCTCGTATTCCCGGTAAGCCATCGCTTCCATTTGTACCATCAATTCCTTGCCGTCCTGGATCACCGCGAGGGCCTGGTCTACCTGGATCCCCGGGAGTTCCAGGGAAACCGGGTAAGCCTGTAATTATTGCTCCCAGTTGCCCTTTAGCACCTTTCATCCCTTCTTGTCCAGCAATGCCTGGGGCACCCTTACTTCCTTTCACACCTTTAATGCCGTTTATTCCAGGTAAACCTGGCCAACCTTCAAACCCATCGTCGCCCCTATCTCCCTTTTCTCCAAATAAACCCATTTTTCCAATTTCTCCATACAAGATATTGCTTCCGGGATCTCCACGATAACCTTTTATGCCGGGAAGAGCTGGTAAACCCGGTTCGCCTGGTTTTCCTTCTAAACCGGGTGGTCCGCGAGGTCCAGCATCACCTGGTAAGCCGGGATGTCCTTTAAGGCCACTAGTACCCATTATTGTTCCTCCTTGAAGACCTGGAGGCCCCATTAATCCAGGATAGCCTTTATCTCCTTTATCACCTCTTAATCCATTCAACCCAGCTAAACCACGATCACCAGGGAGACCTTTGATTCCTTTATCCCCAATGACATCTGCTGTAAAACTGCCACTATCACCAGGTTCACCAGGGTAGCCATTATCACCGACGTCTCCAGGAGGACCTCTATAAATTATTTATTTATTCAATTAATTCTATAACGATAATTATTTTTTCTTACGGTAATCCATTTAAGCCGCTATCACCAACTAGAAATTCTTTTGGTAAAGATGAGGGGTCACCTTTGAAACCAGGTATTCCAGGCATTCCTGGTCTTCCATCTTTTCCAGACTGTCCTGGAATTCCATCGTCGCCTCGTTCGCCTTTGGGCCCAGGTGTACCTGCAGGACCATAAGGTCCACTGGGTCCTACATCGCCCGGGAAACCTTGCAGGCCCGGATACCCGACATCACCTTGCTCAGCTGGTAGTGTATGTGGCCTTGGTGGTAATATAAAATCACCCTTAGTGCCTTTTGGACCTGGAGAACCTTCAGTACCGTGTAAACCGTCAGCACCTTGTAATCCCATTTGGCCTCTATATCCCGGTTTGCCAGGCATTCCTTTGAGACCTCGAGGACCAGGTAATCCCAGAGGACCTGGTCTACCTGGAAAACCGGGTCTTCCTAATTCTCCTTTATCTCCAGGCAAACCAGGCGCTCCAGGTTTGCAAACACCGCAGTCTTCGCCACGACGACCTTTATCACCAGCAGGGGCATTAAAGCCGGGCTCTCCAGCTTCACCTGGTGGACCTTGCAAACCAGGTCTCCCCATTTCTCCAGGTGGTCCTCTTCGTCGCTGATGCTGGAATCCTGGATAGCCCTTAGGTCCTTCGAAGCCCGGATCACCTCTAAGACCAGGAGGTCCCTTGAAGCCGGGATTTCCAGGAAGGCCGTCTAATCCAGGTGGTCCCCAAACATCCATTCCTTTGAATCCTTTTTCACCAACCGGGCCAGTGGGCCCTGGTTCTCCGGATGGACCAACTTCTCCTGGCGGTCCAGAAATTCCATCGTCACCGCGTTCTCCTTTGATGCTTTCACCTGAAGGCAAAATTATATTTTTTTATGGTATTACGAAATTATTTTTAAGATTTATGTAATATCAACCTTTTCGACCAGGCTGTCCAAGTATTCCAGGGGGTCCAGGAGGTCCAGGTGGACCTAAGGGACCAGGCGAACCTTGTCTGCCAGGAATTCCTGCCATACCCATCTCGCCTGGTGGTCCGACATCTCCTTGTGTTCCAATTACACCGACATAACCAGCTTCATCTAAATTGGGGTCGTAGACGCCAGGCGGGCCTTCCACTCCTTGTCTGCCGGGTATACCAGGTCTACCAAATTCACCAGGAGCACCTCTTGCTCCGTTAGTGCCGGCAGTTCCTTCATATCCTGGAGCTCCTTTATCTCCTTTTTCCCCGCTTGGACCAGCCACACCAATCCGACCTTGTTTTCCTCTTTGGC
This sequence comes from Holobus sp. GC000080, assembly GCA_030556065.1. Lineage (NCBI taxonomy): Eukaryota > Metazoa > Arthropoda > Insecta > Coleoptera > Staphylinidae > Holobus > Holobus sp. GC000080. The sequence goes on along the minus strand of JASKGO010007629.1, from coordinate 52,414 downwards.
CTTCACTTCCAGGTTCTCCTTTTATGCCAGGAACACCAGCAAATCCTGGACGACCCTAAAATAAAAAAAGGTAATTTTTATACACACTACTTAAAATAAAATAAAATATTTTACTGAAGCTCCTTTCGCTCCAATATTTCCTGGTGGACCTCTTCCGCCAGATTCTCCTGGATCACCCCGAAAACCTTTGACGCCTTTAATAGCTTCATGGATTGGAGGATCAATACTTTCAGCTGCTTCTGTATCTAATTCTCCAGCCTCTCCTTGATCACCTTGGTCTCCCAAGTCACCAGTGGATCCAGTAAGTCCTTGTTTATAATCCCCATCATCACCTCTTGGTCCCCATGATCCTTGCTCGCCAGAAAATCCCTTAAGAAATTTTTAAATAAATTTTTAAAATAATAAATGAGCTACAATTATTTACTTGGTCTCCCGGTAAACCGGGGTATCCGATAGGTCCCATATATCCTGGAGGACCTAGCTGTCCAGGAGCACCATCACGTGCAGGATCACCTCGGTCTCCTTTAGTTCCTATGGAATTTCCACCGCCTTCACCTGGTTCACCTTGAGGTCCAGGTGGACCAAAAGCCCCAGGACTGCCTCTCGGACCTGGATATCCACTATATCCCAGAGTTCCATGAGTTCCATCTGTTCCGTTACAGCCATCAAGGCCAGGTCCGCCTCTGGAACCGGGATCACCCGGTTGTCCTGCTAATCCTGGAACACCTGTTTGTCCTCGAAATCCATCATCCCCCTAAAGGGCAATAAAAATAAAAAAATAAAAGCTAAGTAAAAAATTAATTAATTAACATTACGCGATATCCTTTGTCTCCAACAAGTCCGTATTCTCCGAATGATCCTTTTTCACCTTTCGGGCCGGGTGGTCCTTCAGGACCAACATCGCCGTAATCTCCCTGAGGACCTGGTACACCGTAGAAGCCTTCGGTGCCCATTTGTCCTTTTAATCCTTTGCAATCGCATTTATAAGCCTGCTCGCAACCAGTGCAAATCTGAAAATTTTAAATATTAATATTTTTTGTTGTCATAAATGGCACATAAGTGGCATTTTTTAAGTTTTTCAAGATTTTTTTAAAATGGTGCGACAACCAACGCGTGTAATTATCAGAAATCTACCATCAACTATCAGCGAGAAAATTCTTTTAGCTAATTTTCCCCACATACCCCATTTTAACAATTTTTATATTGCACAAGGCAATACTTTTCGCCCAAGTGTAGCTTACATAAACTTCACATCAAAAGAAGACATGATGAAGTTTATAAAGCAATATGATGGAATTCAAATTACCATTAATGGTACTCTGAAATTTATAACTCTACATTAAATGAACCCCAAATTTTAGAAATAAATATTTTTTTCAGATATCAAGCAAAAAATATTTGTGGAAACAGCTCCAAATCAAATAGTTCCAAAAACAAGGCGTTCAATTGGTGATCCCTTTGAAGGAACAATTGAATCCGATCCGTATTATCAGAAGTTTATGCAGGAACTGAAAAATCGAAATTTTGAATGCAAACTAGAGGGTTTTCATGATCGTCGCACTAATAATAATGTTCTCGATGAGGAATTGACGCCGCTTTTGAAATATGTGTTGAAGAAAAAACGCACGGTCCAAAGAAGTAGTAATAATAACAGTTTCGGTACTAAAACTAAGAATAACTTCATGGTATTTGTAAATAGTAGGAGCAAAGGCCGAAAGTATAATAAAGTTAAGAACGTTACTAACGGCTCCCCAAAAAGGAGATGACTATTGTTTTACTGATCAATTAGGAGGATACAAATTAAAAGGGCTAATTAATTATTAGATGAATGGGTCCACAGTTTATTACAAATTTGTTATATTGGAAATTTTATATTGCAATAAAATATTACTTGTAAATAAATTTAAAAAAAAATGTAATAAAAATTAAACAATAAATAATTTTTTAATGTAATTTTTAATTGTGTTATGAAATTCTTCAATTTAGAGCGCATTTATTTATATTTTTGTGTTTACTTTATGTCAACGATATTTTTAGCAGTAATTTTCTTTCGGCTTTCAACAATTCTATTTTCATTTCAAAATATTCATTTTTAATAGTCCTAAGAAAATCCACTCATTTTCCTTCAATTTAAACAAAGATTTTACTAAAAAAAAAGTATTGTTAAAAAAATTGCAAAAATTACGAAACAATTTAAACAGTTAGCAAAGCGAGGGAGAAGTATTATGAAATGTTTTTCTGAATCAACAAAAGGAGATACATGAATTTCTGATGGAGGTTATTGTAACCGGATGTTTGATATCTGTGCAGTTTTGTGCTGCGAGATTATTCCGGATGGACTTGCACGACGCGTGTATTTCGATAACAATTTATTGAGGCATTTTCTCAGCAGCATCTACAATTAATTAATTCATTCATCAGAAAATAATTCCCATTAGAAATAGAACTAAGACACATGTAAAGTAAGCAGTTGGAAATTATGGAATTTGCTGAAGATGTCGCAGATCAAACCACTTGTTTGCCGTTCGTGCCGCGCGAAGAAGAAAGAGCACATCTGCGTCAAATTTATAATGAATTTAAAAGCGAAAAGCTATGGGTGCACTCTTCCTTCTGTCGATGACGTTGATATTAATGAAATCAATTAACGGCCAGTTCATTTTACTTGTCCTAAATTGACACAAGCAACAAATATGCGTTTAGAAATGAAATTGATATGCTTTTAATAGCAGCTCATTTAAATTGGCTTAATCGCAAAGAAAACTGATAGCGGATTTAATTTATTAGAAGTTTTTTTTTATAAATAGATAAACTTATGGGAATTATTTTTCAGTCAATGATGTACTACATTAAAGAGAAAAAAATAACTGTTGAAATTTTTAAATCAACAAAAAATTGAGACCACCGAGCAGAGCAATAAATAATAATTGAAAGTTCAAACTCGGAAGACTTATTGTTTATATCAATAATCAATTCTGACACTAATTGAGGTACTTAATTATCTGGTTTGCCAAAGAGAAATATATATTTTTTAATTGTAAATATAAGGGTAAAAAAAATCTTAAGGAAAGTAGGAAAATGGATTAAAAATATTTTTAATATCAAAATTTAAATTATTTTTTCTGCAAATGATTCAAATAAATAATAATATTTTATATTTAAAAATTCTTTCTAGAAATTAAACAAAAAAAAGGTAGTTTGTATACTTATAAGGTATATTACAGGTATTGAATATAAGAAGAAGAAGAAGAAGTTATATTCAACTAATGTATGGTAAAGGTTGATTATCTTGTATTCACGTGTAGCTCGAAATAGCAGCCGACCACACACCATCCGAGTCCCTTTCGTTTAACTTTAACAGAACCAGAAGAAGATGTTTGTTAAAACAACATAATAGCAATGCATACCGTGTGAGCACTTTACATAAGGTCTCAATGGTTCGCTTCCTCCAGATCCGTTCTAAAAACGGCGCTTCGTTAATCACTAAATTACCCTCTCATAACTATTTATTTTTCTTCTCTATATAATTTATGTTTTTGTGTTCGGCACTAAAGAACTTAAGTGTTGTCTTTAGTGATGCTTCTTGACTTACAAACAGTAGCAAAAACAAGACTAAAATTAAGAAAAATCTTCAGAAAACTTAAACAGCTCATTTATATATATTTTATATATATTTTATTTATAATAAAATATAAGTGAAACAATAGGAAATCGTTAGTTTGAATGAAAGGAAAAGTGAGTTGTGCAAATAAAGCACAAGTAAAACCAATATTTGCTTCGAGCTAAACTTTAACAGGTTCAAAGACTCATACTATAAACATTTCTTGCATATGCAGCAGGCCAATGATAAATATTTAGATTACAATTAGAAATTTTTAGAATTTACCATCTAAATTCGTATATTACATGAATAAAAACATTTAAGAATTTTTTCCGTTAGCAACTTCTTTTAAAAAGCTTTAGCGCGCACGAATTGAGAGGTTTTCGGTTCGATTCAACTTTTACAATTCGATAACACACAACGGGCACGTATAAATATATAAAAGAGCTGGTCCAGAGGGCTCACCGCTTATTATTATTATTATTATTATTACCGTTTGGTAATCCGGTCCGAGAGATTCAGATTTATGTATTTGACCCGAGCGCAATCAATAAAAATTATAATGGCGGTTATAAATGAATGCGTACATCTTTAATTAAAGTAAATGTATATTTAAGTTCAAAACATTTTTCACTTACATACTTATTAATAATAATCATGAAGTCATTCGCAAATTCTGAAAATTATGATAAACTGTATAACCTCCTTACTGCGGTAATAATTTATCTCGAAAAAGTTATCTAACTTGCAAAATTCATTATATAAAATGAGCCCAAAAAAACTGTATGTACTATAAAAAACGAACTATGATCTTATGATATAAGAAAAAATAAACTGTTTTTATAATTAGAAAAAATATTACTGCTTGTTCGGATGAAGTTTGAGACAAGCTTAATGAATTTTGCAAGTATTCGTAATTATACATTTTGTAGATTTTACAGTGTAATTAATCTTGAAACGAATTCCGCGAAGAGAACATCTGCGCTCGGTGCTCAATGCTATAAAAAATATATGCACAATAAAATGCACTATATAAACTAAGGTCCAACATTTATAAATAGAGGACATAAGGCGGTTTGTTAAATTCATTAAAATGCCATTCTCATTAACTGAAAGGTCTGAAATTTCGGGTTTGCTGCTTGGCCAACCGTTAAAATCACCATTCTGAATTTTAAAACACACTCATTATAAGTTTTTTAGCAGTTTTTTTTATAGCATTTTTAATTTAAATTGTTAAAACTGATGTTGTTAAAAAAGGAGTATTAAATTAGTACAAAATGTTGCAATGTTTTCAGATAAAAATAAAAATCAGTAATTACCGATAAATGTTTCAATGTTTAAGGAACGAAAGAGTAAAATTTTGTAGGCTTTTTATGGGCGCTCCAATTGGTAAACTTTCATCTTTTGCACACTATGTTAGTGCCACAGTGTTTACAGGATCAGTTTTTGGGGTTTATGGCTCTGTAAATTTAAAGCGAGCACAAAAACTCAGTAAGCCACATTATTTAAATTTGTCATTTTGACTGTTGTATTTTCGGAATATCGGAAATTCATTTTGGGTTTCTTCATGTAAAATTTAACAGTATGACGACATAAGCAGCAAATTTCACTAATAACTAAACAATGTAAAAATGAAAAAAAAATCCTTTATCTGCAAAGAAACTCCCTTTTAATATTAATTTTAATGAAATATCAACTATTTCAAAGAAATTTTAATTATGCCGAACAAATGTGATGTTTGTAAGCATAAAGCACAACAATCGCATCACAAAGAAACGCCGCATCAACAGCAAATTGTTCAAGAAAAAATCAAAAGAACTAAATCCGGGGGTAAATGCAGAATGACCAGTGCAAAAAGGAAAAGCTGTGCTGAGGAAGGAAAAATGGAAAAGTGCGGATCTAAGCGGAAAAAGCATGAGGGCGAAATTGAAAGATCCCATCATCATCATAAACATGAAGAAACTTCCGGTAAAAGAAAAAGTGACAAGTAACAAAACCTTGTAATTTGACATCTCAAACTATTTTCCACTAATAAAAAAAATAATTTCTTATGTAATTATTATTTAAAAATAAAATTTTCCCAAAAAGCAATGAAGCAAACGCCAGAAGCTAGTAAAACGCAAACGAAACATTTCTGCAGCTCATTACCGGCTTAAATACAACATCGACGTTAATAATAGCGAACGAGGAGAACCATAAGCAAGAAAACCCGAATCTGAGCCTTAATGAAAGCGTCTCTCTCTTATCGGACACATTATACGAGATGTCAGCGAATAAAGGATTATGTATTTTGCAGCGGCAGAGAAGGGTTATTCACCTTTCTTTAACAGTTTTATTTGAGTGTTCGGTGGTTACTTCACCATCAGTTTGCCATTCATCCATTTGCACATATGTGTTTATATTACTATAAACAATAAAGTCGTTATCCAGATTGCCGAAGTAGGAAACACGAACTGCTCATTTGGCCTATTTTTCCCTCCATTAAACAGAAGCCGCACTAATTAGACGGCTGCCAATGCATCTAAATAAACTCTAAATCATAAATACATAATATATGAATTTTCCGTTTTCCACTGCGCTGAAAATTTAAGCGAACTAAGCGCATTGAGTGTTCCTGGTCAAGTTAATTCGCTTTGCGGGCAGTAAAACAACAATAGCTGCAAACAAACAAATCGTCGAGCGCTTTGCCTGTAAATCGAAAGCGGCTATTTTAAATAATATGCGAGCTTTTATATTTGCTGCTGGCAGTAAAATCAGTTGGAGTCCAATTTGCAGCTAAATTCGTTTGGTGTGTCTACTATCGGGGTGGATGCTCTTTATTCGTTTCCGAATGTGCATTACAGGATAATGGCATACATAAACTTTTTATTGCGTTTCCTTTTGTCTTGTCGTAATTATTATTTTTTTAAGTGTTTATGTAAAACAATGAGCGACATGATAAAGTGGGTACTTGAGAACATGCACAAGATTGTTCGTCTTGACTCTTAAGTTTCAACATAAGACGGGTGTTTGAGTTACGATTAATTATTGGGAATTTATTTGTGAAATTCATTTTTTTTTGTGTCTACAATTTTTTTTAAGAGAATAAGATTATTTTATATAGTAGTTTACACTGTTAATTATTCTTCTTTGTTTGAAGGAGTTTTTATTTTTTTAATTCGAGCCTTTTCCTGATTCTCAACAAAAACTTTTTAAAAATCAATTTTTGTTCGCCTAATAAAGGGTTCTGTTTTGATCGAAAAAATATCAAATATTAAATTATTAATTTGCAATTATTTTCAAATTACATGTTGAATTTGAAAATAATGAAAGGGCTCGAACTGCAAAACAGTTTTAAAAGGCAGCCACTTTCTAATACTATAACATTTATTTCATCTTTATGAAAAATCAATTAAGGGATCTGAAAAAATAGTTAATTTAACATGATTTTTTAAAATTTAATCGAAATTAAAACACCCGCAAATATTTTTTTACTCTAGGTATCTAGGAAGCCTAAATTAAATCATTATAGCCATAATAATAGAATAGTTTTTACAATACCATTTTCTCCTGTTTCTGCAAATGTTGTTTTTTAATGACACTGTAAAATATTTGCATAATTGCAAAGACAATGGATTTTTTTATGAATCGTTTTGCTCGAAATTCGATATGCAATTCTCGTAATTTCTAGTAATCAATATTTTCAATGGCAGCATTAATTAAAACTGTATTGATATTGATGAGTATACTTTATTGCTCATTACTCGGAAATTATATATTTTTAGTCTAATTATATTTTTAATTAATTATATAATATCAAAAAATTAAATTACATTGTTTGATAAATTTTTATATATCTTAATAACAAACAATTTAGCTGTGTCAACAATTTTATTAATTTTCGTCACTGATAAAATAATTATTAATAAGCTTTTCCGCAAAAAACTTCATACTCATTAATAATTTTAGTAAATGTAATCAATTATTCATAAAATTAGTAATATTATTCATAAAATTTATCAATATTGCTCAAAATGGAAACATTACTTTCCTATTTGTATTTTATCAAATTTTTTTTCGCTTAAAATGTGTAAAAATTATAACAAAAGTTGAATATAACTAAAGGAGACAACTTTATTAAATTGAGTTTGCGGCTTGTAACATATTTTTTTAGTCAGTGTACAACGATGGAATAAGTGCACCGAGCCGAAAATTTGGTATTCAATAAATGCGACCATAAAAGGAGTGAAAGAACTCGTTTCTTCTTACCTTAATCATCATCACATACGCTTTTTTATATTTATTTTTCGGCTGGTGTTGCACCAAAACGGTATATGCAAATAAAACAGCATCCGATTCTTTCGTTGACCGACAAAAAAAAGTAATCTTACCTACCAAAAAATCCTTATAGTATATTTTCAGTGAATTGAAATTGAAAGAAATATAAAATAATTTCACTTTGCATATAAATAAAGTGCATTTAGTCTTTTAATGAAAGACCTCCAATATTGGCCATTTTACTGCTCCTCCCTAATGATGATGATAATAATTTCCGAGCTCAGATTACACGATGCTAAATATATGCAATTAAATTATTATTATGGGTCATTCTTGCTTGCATGCGTTTAAGATTAAATAATAAAAATACCGGTCTGGTCGCTTTGCCAAAGGACTGGCTAATAAATTTTTTGCTGCGGACACCTTCGAACTCGAAACTTTTCCTCGGCGAAAATTTACCCTCGGTGCAACATTCATCCAGTGGCTGGGTGGCCCCACTTTAAATGGTCTCTTTGTGTGCGTTTTATAAAAGCGCGCGCTTATTGCAATTTCTTTGTAGAGATATGTTTCTCGTTAGTGACGATATTAAAATATCTGTTGAGTTTAATCTTTCTAAAGCAATCATTATTTCTCTTTATTTGAGTTTGCAAAAATTTTATATTTATAAACAAAACTACAAAGACAAAATTGCTGATTTGCATAGCAATATTCGATGCAAAAGAAATGGGCGACGAGAGCGACAGGAAAAAAAGGCGCGGTTCGCCAAAAGGATCGCATTAAGATTGGCCTGTCAGATAATTGCTTAATCATTGCTTCGATTTTTATCGGGAAACGTTTTCGAAATTTAATCTGAGCGTTTCCGTTTACCGAAAATTAATAACGAACGCGACGAATGAAGATCCGAAAATAATTATTTTAATTACAAATATCCAGTAGTTACCACTATTAGTTTACGCGAGATTAATTGCGGGAATGAATGCAGCTTTAATGGGTTTCCAATGATGACAGAATTATTTTTAGTCTAGCTGGAGCCCATATTATAAAGGAAAACTAAGGACTGTGCTTATTGCTCATTTCGTAGTTTCGCATTTTCGCATTGCACCCGCGCAAAATCAGAAAAACAATAATAAATCTTAAAGACTTGAACCTAAGAATAAATTTGCTTTTCAAATTCGTTCGTTCGCAACCCAAATAATTTTCCCAGTAACGAACGAAAAGAAACGAGAAAGAAGCCCGTCTAATTTTAGTGACATTATTTGGGAAATGCACCGCACGAACACATAAAAACGAATCCGTTTGTTACCCAATATTTCTGATGACGTCAAGTGCTGTTTTAATTTTCTTTCTCGGCTTATTAGGATTGTCAAACGCTTCATTTCTTTCAGAATTTAATTGTTTTTTTTTTTATGAAAAATTTATTCAAGACATGAAAATTAATTTTTTTTTTTATATATAAAATGTACTAAATTAAAGATTATATTTTTCCAATTAATATATAAATTGCTAAAACCACATTGGAGGACCGGAAACCTTATCATGTTTCATTATAGAGCAAAAGGAAATGTTTATGGCAAAATTTTATTATCACAATTGCCTTGAATTCTGAAAAAAAAAGAAATAATAATAAAGCGATACAAAATGAATTGCTTCGGCAATCTGCAAAATTAATTGGAACGAAAGCGCTTCCGTTTAAAGAGAAATCAATTGATTAATCATGCAAAGAGATGATTGCGGCTGCGGAGGAGGCAACTTATGAAAATCGCGATGCGCTCAACAATACAAGGACCTCATTTTTATGTTTGCTCCGCGAAAGAAAAAGAAGACGGCTAGAGAGGTTATAGTTAATTTATAAACCCGTCTTGACCGGCGGTCACTGCATTCCGTCGATATAGTGGCTGCCGCCTCTTACATTCACATATATATCTATACACGCAAAAGTCACTCGTTCTTCGAGTACTCAAAGTGTGCGAAACACAATCACTCTTCAAATCAAACGTTTCTGTGGAGAGCATTCTTGGACCGCTCTTTTCGGATGCTCTTTTTTCTGTATATCCGCGCCTAAAAATACCCTTTGTATTTTTATCCTATGGAGCATGTAAAACAGTAATACTTGTTTGAAAAAAAAAAAGTTCCAAATTTGTAGCCCTATAAATAAATTACTAATCTAACATTCGAATCCAATAAGGATTTTTGTTTTCCTGGGGAGAACTAATTAGGTAACGCACTACATTTCGTAATCATGCGTGTCGAAATTGGGAGAAAAGTTGTGGATACTAAAGAGGTCATTCTTATCGCCGATTCTATTTTTATATTAATCTAAAGTAGGAAGTAAAGTTTTCATTAAATTGTGATAAATAACTACATTGAATTTGTGGGAGTTGCAACATGCGAAATACAAATTAAATTCTGCAATAAGCGCAAAAAAAAGAAAAACTGAAAAAAAGTTTCAGCGCTCTGAGCAGCGTTCAAATCGCTCTTTAATAAACCCGACCGCTTAATTTGCTGAAATTATTTGCTGCCCTCCAACTATCAAACTTTTTCTGGCGGTTCTTCAAAAACCGATACTAAAAAGAATAAACCAAAAAATAATAATTACTAAATTGACCTCTGATAAAATTTTTGTACGCACTCCACTTTCAGCGGATTTGTTTTGATTGCGCAATTACACATGCATATACAGGATGTTCGAAAATTAAGCAAAGAAAATTGTGATGAATGAAAGCTCATGTATTTTATAAAATTAAATGCGTCGCAATGGCGAAAAGCCCTCAGAAAGGGACCTACCTTGGAGTCCACCGAGCCGGTAAGTAACGTGACCACCACGACGAAGAGTAGAAACGTCGTGGTACCGACCGTAGGCTGGCGGTATCCCGACCGCAGCGACATGACTTACTGGCTCCTTCTTCCATCCATGTTCATTCTGGACCGCGCGGCTCAAATCCCCACCCGCCAGAGCTTAAGTAAAGAAGACAGACTTACTGTGGTGTCCTTGTCTTAAAGTCGCTTAAACTGCATTTTTCCAGTGCATACCTGCCACAATTAAGCAACAAGTGTGTTCTCCGCAAGCTGAAAGTCCAGATTTGTGAAAATAAAAAAGATGCGTTTGCCGTGTGGGTGGTTTTCGAGCAAAAAGCGAGTGTTAATTCGCGCTGCGCTAGAACGGCTAAGACACTTTCGGGGACCTATTCGGTATCGGCGCAAGTTGCTTAAGTCTTGGGCTTTCAGTCGCGCGCTCTCGCGTGTTCCTTAAACTACGTTGCTTTGGACGTCTTCTGCGTGCGTGTGCTCGGTGCGTTGCGCTTCCCGAGAATCCCCGGGACACGGGGTGGCAAAAGTATGCTGGTGAACGGACCACGGTAAGTTTGCATTACCAATTAAAATCATAGCTAATTTAAATTGAAAATACTGTTCAGTATTTTAAAATCGCGCTTTTCTTTACATCCTTATACAGGGTGTTTCGAAAATTTCGTTAAAAAAAGTTTAAAAGTTTTTCTTAGGCGACAAATGCTTTTCGGATGTTAGTTTACGCCCGTTTTTGTGATTTACAGTTTCGTGACGTCCATTCTGACTTTGGCGGCTTGGACATCTGGGGTAAGTGTTATATCAACATCTGGTTGACAAATGATTATGGGCCATTTAGCACCTACTAATTGCCTCCTAATACTATTAAATTACCAAAGCAATAAATTTCCGCTTCCGACAATGATTGCCATTTTTTTTCCCTGAAAGATTGCTTCGCCGAATTTTGTCGACCCACGCACTGTTTAATCATATCAAAAGTTAGTTAATGTGTTGTTATCAACAGGACAGTGTGTGAGAGCAGGATGTCCTATTTATTTGAGAGACCTTCGAATTATGATAACCCTTTCGTAAAAATTCGTTACGAAATATTTGTTAAAAATATGCGCCAATCATAAATTCTATCTTAATTTAATCGGCCGTTCTTTGGAACCGCTTTCAGCAATGGTTTAATACAGGAGAGAACCGAACAGGATTGTACAGGCGCCCCGAATATGAAAGACCATCGAATCAATACGATAGCGGAAATTATAACTACGACAGATCGACCAGCGGTGGCGGTGGCAGTTTTTCTTCCGGAGGCCGACAAACCTATAGTAGCAGTTACGATATACTAGATGCGCCAGGAAGTGCCGTGGGGCCAAAAATAAATGGCTCTTCAGAAAGATGTATTCCAAAGTGTTTTGCAGAAAAGGGTGGTCGCGTATGTATAGTTAAGGAAAACTTTTCAGCTTTGGGAAAATGATGTTACTTTTAGGGTTTTCCTGGCATCCCAGGAAGACCTGGAGAGAAAGGTGCAAGAGGTTTTCCGGGTATTGAAGGTGTAATGGGCCCTGTTGGAGATAAAGGTGATATGGGCTTGCCTGGACCTCGGGGTCCCAAAGGGGAGCGCGGAAAGACAGGACTTCCTGGTTTCCCTGGTATTAACGGAGTGCCTGGATTACAAGGAACTACAGGTCCAAGTGGAATTCCTGGCAGGGATGGATGTAATGGAACCGATGTAAAATTTAAAAAATGAATTGAAAAATATATATTTTTTAACTCAATTATTCTGATAGGGTGCCCCGGGACGGCCCGGACAGGATGGGCAGCCTGGTCCTAGAGGATATCCTGGTCCTGCAGGAACAAAAGGTTCTAAAGGAGATGCCGCGCATTGTGAAATTAACTTAAAAGGACAAAAAGGAGAACCAGGCCGCAATGGAGTAGCAGGTTTGACGGGTCCTCCTGGTCCAGTAGGTCCAGCAGGTCCTGTTGGATTAAAAGGAGAACTAGGGCTTCGAGTAATTATTTGTAACATGTATTTAAATATTTCTAAAAAATATTATGATATATATTATAGGGGCTCCCTGGACCCCCGGGTGAAAAAGGTTTAAAAGGTAATATGGGTATCGGTTTCGAAGGCAAAAAAGGGGAAAAAGGAGATAAAGGCCAACGAGGTCTTAAAGGACAATCGGCAATATTACCTCTAGTCAATAAAGGTGTTCATACTATTGGCCCAATGGGAGAAAAAGGTGATAAAGGAGACCGTGGATTTACTGGTCCTCCGGGTCCGTTAGGACAACCTGGTATTGAAGGTGATTTTGGGATACCTGGATCATCAGGAATGAAAGGAGAGAAAGGACTGCCGGGTCCTCCTGGACCAAGAGTACGAATTCATTGTTTTAACATAAAGATTATGAATTTAAAAATAATAATTTAGGGACGAGATGGCTTCTCTGGTCCACCCGGTCCAATTGGTCAAAAAGGAGATCGCGGTTTCGATGGATTGCCCGGACTGCCAGGAATTCCGGGTCATAAAGGAGAACCTGGAAGAGACGGTCCAGTCGGCCCGACTGGGTTAAGAGGACCCCCGGGCCCACCCGGTGGCGGAAAAGGACATCCGGGACCACCCGGCCCAAAAGGACCTAGAGGATACCCTGGACCTACTGGTCCAAAAGGAATGGATGGTTTCAATGGACAACCGGGGCCTAGGGGACCAATTGGGCCGATTGGAGGCCCTGGCGTTCCGGGAGCGCCAGGTCATGAAGGTTTGCCAGGAGAAAAAGGCCATAAAGGAGAATCGGGAACCGTTGGATTCCCCGGATTAACAGGGCCCCGAGGATATCCAGGTCCTCCAGGACCTCAAGGATTAAGAGGGCTCACAGGAGAAAAAGGACTTTCGATTCCTGTAATTTAATTAATGATTATATACAAAGATAATATATTAAGAAATCAAACTTTTAGGGAGCGAGAGGAAATGACGGATTGCCCGGAAGGAACGGCGATGTTGGACAAAAAGGAGAACGAGGTTATCCCGGTTCCCGCGGTGCACCTGGTGACGCAATGGAGGGAATTCCAGGATTACCTGGCACTCCTGGTTTACCAGGAGAAAAAGGTAATCCCGGAAGACCAGGAATTGGAGGCATTCCTGGATTGCCTGGACAGAAAGGTGACATTGGTGGACGATGCATTGATTGCCTCCCTGGTTTGAGAGGACAAAAAGGAGATCGTGGTTTAGACGGTGTTAATGGACAGATGGGTCCCAGAGGACCACCGGGAGCAATGGGTTTCGTCGGAGAAAGAGGTGAAGATGGAATACCAGGACCTCCAGGACCACCGGGACCATCGGTAAGATTTCATTATCCGCTGTTTCCATTTCTATTATTTATTTCTTCAGGGCAAAGATGGAGTCCCGGGACCACCTGGACTTGAAGGACAAAAAGGAGAGGCGTGTCACATATCCGAAAGTTTAATTCGACCTGAAAAAGGAGAGAAAGGAATCAGAGGACCTCCAGGATTTCCTGGTCCAAAAGGAGATCAAGGACCGATTGGACCTATCGGTCCAATTGGAGTTCCCGGTTTTCCTGGTCAGAAAGGTGATCGAGGTTTTAATGGTTTTCCAGGCGGTGAAGGAATTCCGGGAGCCCCAGGTTTAAACGGCCAAAAGGGTGAAAAAGGTGACAGCACCAAAGGAGAGCCCGGTCGACCCGGATATCATGGAATAAAAGGCAATAAAGGAGATCCGGGAAGAACGGGAATGAAAGGAGAATCGGGAAGATGTCCACTTGCATTAACTGATGGTTTTAAGGGCGACCGTGGAGCACCAGGAAGTAAAGGTGAACCAGGACCTGCAGGAATTAATGGTTTGCCGGGTGAAAAAGGTTATCCAGGACAAATGGGTGAAAGAGGATCCCAAGGTATGCAAGGATTAACTGGACCAATTGGACCACGCGGCTTACCAGGCCCTAGAGGTGAAAAAGGAGAAATGGGTCCATTTGGTTTCCCAGGAGAACCTGGAAAAGACGGATTAAGAGGAGCACCGGGATTTCCTGCACCTAGAGGAGAAAAAGGTGAACCAGGGATACCGGGAATTGGACCACCAGGACCTCCAGGACCGATGGGCTTGAAAGGAGAGAAGGGATTAATTGGACTTCCGGGAAAACAAGGACCACATGGTCTTCCCGGACTGCCTGGAAATATGGGAGAAAAGGGAGACTTTGGAGAACCCGGTTTAAATGGATTAACTGGACCACCAGGCCAAAAGGGGGATACTGGACCAGAGGGTCCACGAGGATTCAATGGAGCACCAGGCAGACCCGGAATGGATGGTTTTAAGGGCGATATGGGGCCTACTGGACAAGAAGGTCGTCCAGGCTTGCCAGGATTACCTGGCCAAAAAGGAGAAATGGGCATAATGGGTGCTCCTGGAATGAAAGGCTTCGCCGGTTTAAGAGGAAATCCAGGAAATCCGGGGTTGCCAGGTATTGATGGTCAACCAGGAAGAGAAGGCGAAAAAGGAGAGCGTGGCTTCCCTGGACCAATTGGCTCCCCAGGACCACCAGGTCTTCCCGGATTAGAAGGACGACCAGGAGTAGTGGGAGAAATGGGACCCAGAGGCCCACCCGGTATAACAGGTCCTATAGGCGTTCCCGGAATAAAAGGAGATTTCGGAGCACCAGGTTTTCCAGGATTGAAGGGAGAACCTGGGTCTGTATCTGAAAAGGGCCAAAAGGGTGAACCCGGAATGCCCGGAATGAGAGGCCCAGAAGGAACACCGGGCCGACATGGTATTTCTGGGCCCAAAGGAGAAACAGGACCCCCTGGAATGTCATTACCAGGCTTGAAAGGTGAGATTGGAGAGCGGGGTACCCCTGGTACAGACGGCTATTCAGGAGCACCAGGACAAAAAGGAGACACCGGCCTCTCAGGTTTTCCGGGAATTAAAGGTGATATGGGTAATCCTGGAGCGCCAGGACTCCCGGGCTTAGAAGGCAAAGACGGAATGCCCGGTATGAAAGGCGAACCAGGATTTAACGGTCCTCAAGGTTTGCCCGGACTAAGAGGTGACAAAGGACAACCTGGATTAGACGGACTAGATGGCATTAAAGGTGAAAGAGGTCCAGAAGGACGAGTTGGACCAATTGGTTTTCCTGGACCCGGCGGACCTCCAGGAGAACGAGGACCACCCGGACCAATATTAGCCACAAAAGGAGAGAAAGGGGAACCAGGACCGCCAGGAATGTATGGACGAGCGGGAGAAAAAGGTGACCAGGGCTTAGTAGGTCCACCGGGATTGACTGGTATTAAGGGCGATATCGGTTACCCGGGACCTAAAGGAAATGCCGGCGTCCCGGGAGTAGCAGGACCCGTAGGACCTCCCGGTCCATCCGGGTCACCAGGCTTAATGGGCCAAACAATTAAAGGTGAAAAAGGATTGCCAGGGCTTCCGGGAAAACCTGGAAGAAACGGATCACCTGGATTCGCAGGACCGAAAGGTGATAAAGGTTTGCCAGGATTATCAGGCAACCCAGGAACGCCTGGATCACCAGGACCCATTGGACCAATGGGTCTTAAAGGAGATATGGGATTACCTGGAATGCCAGGAATGAAAGGAGACTCGGGCTTCCCAGGCAGAAAAGGATTCGATGGCGTCCCTGGACAACCTGGCGACAAAGGCGACCGAGGCCCACCTGGTTTCGGAGCAGTTGGACCTAAAGGTGAAAGAGGATCTGCTGGAATGCCTGGTCCTCCCGGACTTCCCGGTCTAAAAGGAGACCGCGGACTTAATGGATTGCCTGGAGCTGCTGGGCCTCAGGGACCTCCTGGTGAAAAAGGATATCCTGGACCTCCTGGACCTCCAGGATTACAGGGATTATTAGGAATAAAGGGTGACAAAGGTGACCCAGCACCACCATCACTACCTGGACCAAAAGGAGAGCGAGGATTCCCAGGCGACTCCGGTTTGCCCGGTCGTCCCGGACCTCCAGGAGTAGACGGACCACCAGGACTACCTGGAATTCCAGGAGACAAAGGTTTAGCCGGCAGACCTGGAATTCCCGGCACGCCAGGACCTAAGGGAGACAAAGGAGACCGGGGCATTGCTGGAGCGGTCGGTATAGCTGGAACACCAGGGTATCCGGGAGTCAAGGGAGAACCAGGTCTTCCATGCCAACAACAATCAGACTACCTAACTGGAACCTTGCTAGTACGCCACAGCCAAAGCGTTGATGTGCCCAGATGCGAAGCTGGCCACACAATGTTATGGGAAGGTTACTCTTTGCTGTACGTGGAGGGCAACGAAAAAGCACACAGTCAAGATTTAGGTTCGGCGGGTTCCTGCATTCGCAAATTCTCAACCATGCCCTTCGTGTTCTGCGACTATAACAGTGTCTGCAATTATGCTAGTCGTAATGATAGATCTTACTGGCTGTCTACAAGTGCCGCAATTCCTATGATGCCGGTCGAAGAAGAAAGCATAAAACAATACATTTCGCGATGTGTGGTTTGCGAAGCTCCAGCTAATGTTCTTGCAGTGCACAGCCAATCGTTGTCCCTACCTGATTGTCCATCAGGATGGAGTACTTTATGGATTGGTTACAGTTTCATCATGGTAAAAAAACTTTTTTTTTTCCAGTAAAACTTCTCAAAAGACTAACTTCTTGGTTTTTTAGCACGTGGCAGCTGGTTCTGAAGGCGGAGGACAATCGCTATCAAGTCCTGGCTCATGCTTAGAAGACTTCCGCGCAACGCCCTTCATCGAGTGCAATGGTGCCAGAGGCACGTGTCATTATTTCGCCAATAAATTAAGTTTCTGGTTGGCCACGATCGAAAGTCACGAACAGTTCAAGACACCAGTTAGACAAACGCTCAAAGCGGGTAATGTAAGGAACCGAGTAGGTAGATGTCAAGTATGCATCAAAAACACATAGTTTTTTGTTTTTAAATAATTAACCGGCAAGTGTTCATTTTGCAGTCACTAATGTTAATGTTTTTTTTTTATTGTCAGATAAATTTTATGCCAAATTACTAAAAAGAAAACAAGAAAGCAGGCACCTAAATGTGTTCAAAAAACAATTATTTTTTGAATTAACGAGTTTATTTCGAATTGTGTTCCTACCCTAGACTTCTCTACTAAAATCTCCTTTCAGATTTTAAGGACGATTGCTTTCAGTAATACTTGTATCACCTCTTAACGCTTTGAATGTGCCATTTCTCAAATTTAATTATTAAATGTTATTATTTAATGAAACAAATACCTATTTTCATTTTTTAACGATGTAAAAATAATGTTTTTGTACTATATTAGTTGATAAGTGATAGATTTTTATTAATATGTGTATTTTACCGAAATAAATAGCAAATTGTTTATTAGTTATTAATATATGCAAATCTGCGAACATGTAGAATGTTATTATAAATAATAAAACCGATTTTATTGTAAAGTACAAACAACAATTGCATTAATTTTCGGCGACAATAATTTTATACTAATTCATTTGAAAAGGAAGGAAAATTTAAAAATAACGGTAGAGAAATCTTTTCTGGTTGCCTAACACAAACCATCAGCTCTTCATATAAAAAAGACCATCTTCAGTCTTCACACACCTTTTAAAACAACTGCTGTATTGAATCTACGGGCGTAAAATCGCGATATGAAACTGATTAATAACGAACCACGATGATATTTAATAGGGTAGTTGTAGAAAAAAAAAACGATAATCATTACAGGAGTGGCACAGGCACATGTGGTGCGATTGTGAGGGGCACACATGCATGACATGTTCCCATCTTCATATGGGTCTTCCTTAAACCGCTTGACCGGTCATGCTTGACCCCCGCGGCGCGCACCCTAAACTGATTAATTTAAAACGACCCTGCATTAACAACAAGCCAATAAAATATTCAAGAGTCTAAACATTGATTGTATGAACTACCGCATAAATTTCTATGGGACATCCATTAATGATGGTCGTCATTAATCAACATTTTATTATAAATATTTTTGTAGTTTAAAAAAAAAAGCATACCCTCTGTGAATTCGTAATAAAAACGGCACGCGTCTGACACGTTTTTCCAATAATACCCTTTCAAATTAATGCCCAATTTTTTTCATTACTAATAATAATCAGATAATTTATTATTCTTGAAATTAATTTTATTAAAATAACATACTTTTATTTGAATTCTTAAATGTTTTGAAGATAATTTTTGTGATTTTTACTGAAGATTTAAACATTTTAGAACTTTTAATATTTGTTGGTAAATCAGATACATTTTCCAATTAAAAACTACCCTTTCAAATAAATGTTCCATTTTTGTCTTTAGCAATAATCAAGTAATTGATTACTCTTAATTCATTTTATGAAAAATTAGGCTTTTATTTGGATTATTAAATGTTTTAAAGGTAACTTTTGTGATTTTTGTTAAAGATATAAACCTTTAAATCCTTTCAATCCTTGTTGGTACATCTGACACGTTATTAAAATTTAAAAAAAACTACCCTTTCAAATTAAAGTTCAATTTTTGTCATTAATAATAATCAATTAACTAATTTCCTTAATTATTTTTATTTAAAAAAAAAACCTTTTATATGAATTATTAAAGGTTTTAAGGGTCTTTTTGTAAGATATAAACATTTTAAAGCTTTTAATCCTTATAGATACATCAGACACATTTTTTGCAATAAAAACTACCCTTTCATATTAATATTCAATTTGTGTCAATAATAAAATAAGCTACTCGTATTAACTCATAAATTAAAAAAAAACAAATAATTATTTGTATTTTTAAATGTTTTAAGGGTAATTTCTGTGGGTATTAACTTGTATCAAAGAAACAAACAGTTCAGTCCTGTTAATCCTTGTTGGTAGTTGGTACACCAGATCATTTGAGAGCTATAAATAGGCTTTGTAACGAAATAGCGACAGTTGCGTTGGTCGCAGGAAGGAAGGAAGAAGCAAAAGTTTTAAACAATGGGAGCCGATCATCAGAGATAAAAATCAGCGAGCGGAAAATTGGCGAGCATGCATGATGCGCTTTCTGGCATCTGGTATGCGTGCAATCGTACGCACACACACTTTTCATAAAAGTGACGTCTCTTCTGTTGAACGTGCCACGTGCCCTTTTTACAACGTTCATCCACTGGTTTTAGTTACGCATCATGATTTTTCGTTATTTCCACAATAGCATAAATAACATAATTGCAAGAGGGTGCAGTTGCTTTCCATTTAGTACACACATAGCCTAAAGTCCCGCAAAAGGTATGACCAGGCAAAAAAAAAAGTAAAAAAAAATTCCCGAACGCCAATTGAAATTACGCGATCGCTACCAGACGACACAGAAGCGATTAACGTAATAACAACTAAGAGCGAGAACAATTATATCAATAAACAGGTGATACTGTTGCAGTCGGACCGTTGAAGGGTACTAAAAAAAAAAAGAGACAAAACCTTGGGGGCACTTTTGGTGCGACACTGTGTCTTTGCTTCTTATAAATATGCGTTATTGCTTCGTGTATGTAATTGTGCGCATATTTAAATAAAGTGTAAATATCAAAGGAAGGAAATAATCAAACGTAAACAGCTGCACCTTCGGAATGATATAATTATGTAATTTTCGGTCTTTTGCACAACTTTTATCTCGGGCATCTTTTCTTCACTTTAACCAACCCTTTTTTTAAAGAGTTTGCTCTAATTCTTCGATCGAAGAAATGTGAAATCTGTTTTGTAAGAAAAACATCGAATTGAATGCTGCTGCATGATGGTCATAATGGATGTAGAAAGTCTTTCTTATTTTTTTATTGTACGAAATTATGGATTGTTCGGGTAAAGAGTTTTTTTGTTGGTTTTTATGTTACGCCCCTTGAAAAGTGTGAAATCGTGAGAATGTAATTTATGCTTTTTAAATTTGTTTGTGCATGTTATATGCTAACAAAGTGTCTGAAAGCAATTTCATTTTTATAAAATACACTCAAATAAATTGGCCCAAACGTTATTTTATCACTTAGCTTGAGCTTAACTTTACATGAAAATCGTAAAAAAGTAATTAAAAATCGTTAAAAAAGTATAAATTATTTTTCATTATTTAAAAAGGAAGCAAAGCAACAGCAGCAGCAGCAATATCAAAAAAAATAAGCAACATAAAAAGTGCCAATTCATGAAAAGTTAATAAATTACCGAATGATTTAAGAGTAGCCATCATTAATGAGAGCACGCTTGCTTAATTACAATTATAATGGCAGTAAATGATCGTTGTGGTAAAGGTGCAAATTTAAACATCTCTGCACGCATGGCACTCCATAAAAAGAGATTATTATTTATTAGTTTTATTGTGTATTCTCTTTTATATTTTTCGACTCACTTCCAAATTAAGTGGATGACGAAAAAGGTGCTCAGCCCGAACGTAAACGCTACTCAAGTCAATTATTTATATCTTATTTATGATCGTGGGCTTAATAAGAGAACGTGAAACAATATCATTTTAATGCTAAATGGTCTAACTGGACTTTTCAATATAATCGCTTAATTAACACTGCGGTGTCTCATATACATATTTGCCATTATGCCATTGAGTCTCTAAGAGCCAATTAATTCTATCTTGCATCTTTATGGACCGAGAGTCCGCACTCGAAGAACCGTTATGTTTTCGGAAACCCTTCGCAAACGATTAGAGTTCGCTTTGTTTCGCGACAAACCCAAAGTTTCTTCGGAAATATTTAGCCACTAAAAGGCCTATAAATTTACCGCGCCATTCTTTTTATCAATTGTCCCATAATTGTTTAGGGCGAAACTTTTTTTCCTTGTACGAAAATACACTGCCGGGTACTGTAATTTTGGTGCGTGGCGTTTTCACCGGCGAATTCACAATTGAAAACGAAACGGTTCAAGAAAACCGAAACTCGGTCCCTGGGGACAAACATTTCGTTATAATTTCTCTGCAGATAAAATACTGTGTTATGGATTGCTATAACAATAGGTTCTTTGCTCCGTGTGACTTTAGGGCTTTCGAATATAATGCGAAAAGGAAATTGCCATGAAAATATTTTGCGGAATTTACCAAACAGATGCTCAATGAAAGTAAATAGCTATCAGCCATTTCAAACAAATGTAATTTAAACAATCAAAATTTAATAAATTACATTAACTTTTCTTTTTACAAAAGGAAACAGTAAAGATGTAATTTTTATTGCAAAATGAATAAAAAACGATGGCTTCTAAAAATTACGTTTTTTAGATTAAAAAATGAAAAAATAATTTAACACATAAAAAATTGGGAAATAATTAAATATATTAATAAATGCTCAATTTAATTGAAAATAAACGCTATTTTTTTAACTTGCTTCTAATCAAAGTTGTTTAAAATAGTTACATTTAAAATCATCATAATTGACTCAATGTTAATTAATTTTAAAATTAAAAATCGAAATAAAAAATGAATCATTTTGAGCTAGAGGGCACCTTCGTCTATCTATACAGTCTTAAATATGCTCTCAACACCTCTATTCCATAAAAATTTAAAATTTTAATTTGGACCATAAATTTTCCCTTAAAACAAAAACGCCCTAAAAGCATTTCAAACATTTCGGTCGCAATGAAAGAACGTAGCAATTAATTCAAACGAAAGGTTTCTCGGAAATGGAACCTAAAGTACCATCAATACTGTGAGAAAAACAATTGTACGGGGGTTGAAAACCCGCACATTCTTCTAATAATATGCACCCGCAACGGTTTCGACTCATCGGTCGTTATTTCATTTTTATCTACAATGCCAATTGAACGGAAGACAAGTGTTCTTTAGCGTGAGAACGATCAGCTATTCAAACGTGCAGCAGCGAAATTAAACAGGCCACACCGGACGACTCTTGGGGGAAAATATAAGGAGCAAAACACATTATCGCCACTAAACATCTTCTCTCTGATGTATTTTTTTTTTATAAAAATGTCATTCTGCATGAGTAATGATCGCCTCAGCAATTAATACCGCAATAAATTTCCCTATATATTCATTATGCGTATTATCTTCTTGATCGCTTCTTCAATTATTGTTACGTTTCTACCACATAACGCATTTCGTTTTTTAATCATATTAAGAGCTTTCTGTTGTTGTTTTTGTTGTTGATCCATCATCCAAGACTCATAAATAAATACCCGTGCATTTTGATGTCTCAAAGGGGTGACAAAGTGTGAAATATGGATTTCGAATTGGTATGCGCCCATATCGGTAATGTCTGTCCATTTGAGTATTGCCACCTACAGCTTCATGCCAATATCCAATTTCGATTGAATAGACTTCTTAATGAACCCTTTGAAATGTCCGCATCGGTACTGGTACGTTGGTGGTGTTTGTGGAGCATCTAAGTGAAGTTTTATTATTGTGCAGGTGTGTGAATGTGTGGCAGTACACAGTTGCGCTAACATGAGAGGAAAAATAAGCACCTGCTACTTATATTATTACACGTATGAACACACACACACACACACACGGTTACAGGGAGAGACGTTGGGGCGCAGACACGTGGAAAGTACACTTACTTAAGTGCACTCATCAGGTGCCCCACCCTCATCTTTATTATTATTATCATCATATGTGGCCGTTTTACCACAAGCAGAAGTAATCGAAGCACGCGCGCGAAAAACGGTCTTTCTTTCTGCGACTGTTCTTCTGCCGGGTTTTTTTCCTCCTCTTCTTCTTCTTCTGCTGCTGCTCCTTTTTCTTTTGCCTCTTCTTGCGGTATATTCATTATATTTTATTGCTAAATTTTATGGGTCTATAGGTCTTTTCGAATGCGCTACAAATGCGTTTTTGTGGGCGTTAAAGCTGGGAAAAATCTAAAGGAAATTTTTATTTAACAGTTAAAGTTTTGACTGTTATAATAAGTTTTAAGTTGTAATTTTGACAAAAATTAAAAGAGTAAATATTTCTTGTTGCTTTTTTTAACGATTAATATGAATTAACAAAATTAACTTGAGTTTTGTGTTTTAAAAATGGCAACAATTAAATAAAAAATAATCTAAATAAATTCTGTTAGTTCATGAAAGAGAAACATCTTACGGCTTTTGTTAATTAAAACATCAATTAAAATCCTTAAACATTTTAAACTTTTACTAAAATTGTATTATAAACATTTTTCGAAAAAAATATGTTTTTAAAAAACTATTTAAATTTTTATGTACAAAAATACAAAAACAAAAAATAAAAAAGACGTAACCTTAAAAAATCCTGAAGCTTCTGCAAATTTGACATCATTTTTAAAAAGTTTCTAAGGAGTAAAATGAAGAGCAGTGTTAAAATGAAAGTATTAAGTTGTTAAAATTAAAAACTTTAAATATTTAAAAGAAAAGTCAATAAAAGTAAAAACTAAATGTTGTCTGCATATTATACCAGCAAAATTTAAAATTATCAAATCGTAAATTTTGAAGTCCTTAAGATACTTGGGACATTTAAGTTGCAAATTAAATTTCACCATTTAATATCTTGTCCAACCTGATAAAACAAACAATAAACAATTTTGATAATGAAAAAAATTGGCTAAAGCTGCAAAATAAATTATAATCTTTAAAATTCAAATTGATTTTTTTCTTTATTCAAATAATTAATTATTAAGAAAAAAACAGTACAATAAAAGTTTAAAAATAATAATAATTGGAATTTTGTAAATTAAAAATTAACAACCGTCAAATTAGAAATAATCCAGACTTATTTTCTCAAAAGCTAAATACAGAAACACCTGTTAATTAGAAAACATTAATTACAATATTTAGACATTTTAGACATTCTCGAAAGCTGCATAATGAACTGTAGTCTTCCATCGTCTTTCCCTCATCCCTACAAAAACACCGAAAAAACAACAACCCGGAAATGAATTTTGCATAGGGCAAAATTTAACGAGCAAATTAAGCACATAAAATATAGAGACATATTTCAGCTGCACCTACATTCTAAAATTGCCTTTAATTAATTGCCCGCCTATAAATTAAATTGAACTTTTGTGGTTTTAAAACTGAAAATTAAATTTACTACGCGCAGAACCAAAAAAACAAAAAAGCTTGATGCTTCCATGCAGCATCAAAAAAGTGGTTTTAGGCGTTTTCGGTAGTTGGTAAATGAAAAAGCAAGCGGGCAATTAAAAGCATATCGAATGACGCTCGAATGCGCATTTACATACAGAAATTGGGTAGCAACGCGCGCCAATTTTTTTTATAAATATACATTCAAAGCACTTAATTTTAAACGCTTTTAAATTTATGCACGCACATCCTAAAAGCACTTTGCAAATCGCCATTTTTCTTTAAATTGCACCGACTGAAAAATGCTAAGAAATTGCAAAAAAAATGTTTAACTTTAATTTAATTGATTTATTTTTTTGAAACAGATGCTTTAGTTGTGAAGGAAATCAAAAATGACTGTAGGTGAATTTATAAACTGATATGACGAATGGTTTTCTGAACGAGCAGGAGGACCCGCATAGGGCTGACAGTAAATTGAATTGAATTGGCATTCAAATGAAAGCGATATCATGCCCGATGGGTGTTTAAATGTGTTTTACAATTCAACAGCTATTTCACGCATTTGAAAAAGCATTTAAACGATTATCGGGTAAATTTGATTACGCAAAATGTGCTATAATAATAAAAAAAATAAAGACAAAAAAAAGAGACTGAAACGTGCGCATAATTTACAAGCGAGTCAAGCGTAATGGTCGTGAAAGGCCATAAGACCACTAATTAAAATCACCGGTTCTGCTTTCGGTTCAATCATCTTACCCCGGTCCGGAGGAGCGATATAAGCAGCAAGGCAACAAGAGCGGCAGCGGTAGCAGAAAGAGATTCATGAATGAAAGTGGCAATTAAGTGGTGCGGAAAAGGAACGTGTGTGCGTGTGTCACAGCTGGTCTTTGGTCACCAAAAGGTGTCACCTCCAAAAATCCATCCGATGCAAGAGCAAAAATTTAAATTTAATTTTTTAATTTGCTAAATAAAAAAAAATAAAAAACAAAGCAATTTTTCCTTTCTTCGAAAGAAAATTAAAAAGCATTACATCTTCTTAAATATTTATAAATAAAGCATCAAAATAAAATGGATACATTAAAAAAATGAAACTAAAGCTTTCCGTAAAACCATGCTAAACGATGAATTTATTACTTTGTAAATTACATCAATTTGTATAAAATAAACCGATATTTTTTTACTGATATAAACCATTAGCCAGTGCAGTCGTACGGAGGAACCGTTACAATTTATTAAGGTAGCAATAATTTGCGAATAAATTTTTTATGCAAATCAGTTCGACCGCATTCCGGACGTGATCTCATACACGCGCTCGCTGATTATCTTCGAAGGATGCTGCAGCATCTTTGACGAAATCAATACGTGATTAAAAATTTAAAAGTCTTCATCGCAGCACCATCGCAAAAAACCTGTCATGAAAATTCAAAATACCACTACATTTAACAAAAAAAAACGAACGTTTTTCCTTTATAATTTTCTATATTTAAAACATTGATTCAAAAATGAAAAAAAGAAAAATCAGTTTTCAGTACTTAGAAATCCAAAAAATCCGTTGACTTAAGAAGGCCTTTGAGAAACCGAGAAAAGAGAAACAGCTGCATATTTATTTCCATAATACCTTAATTAAGAACGTTATCGACAATTTTCGTCTCGAACATTCATGTGCATCAAGATAAGCATATAAAAGTTGAAAAAAGTAATGGGTATTTATATAAATTAAACCAAACTTAAAGCTTCTTCAATTCCCAAAAAAAAAAAATTATCAAAAGCTCAAAATTCCCAAAGTTATGCTTTTCAGTTGTTACAAATTATTAATAATTACAAGTAATCAAAAAAAAAAAATAATAATAATAATGCAAAGAAAAAAAAATTTTTTTAAAAAGAGTCGGAAACAAGAGGGAGTAAAAGTGCGAACCGAAAAGTTCTTAATTAACGACGCGCGATGACAATCAATAACTGGCACGCGATCAGCAAATGTTTTCCACCACTTTTCTTTGCTCTTCTCTGCTTCAGTTATAAGGATGCACCATGCACTTTGTAAGTCCCATATAAAATATATTGGCAGCTGTTAAACTCGCAGTGTCAGTCTCTATACTAGCATTCCGTCGTCATCTCTTCGACGGATGGATGAGGACCGAGACAACCTTTACCTAATAACCTTGGTGATCAGCTTTCGAAATATGTATTTCGATGACACCCTTTGAATTCCTTTTTATTTTTAAGCTTTCATTCGGTCAGCTACAAAGATTTTAGATTTGTGTTTTACTTTCATTCACTTTCGGTTTGTTTTATGTTATGTTTAGACTGTAGACACGGTAGAGGCGTATAGAGTGAAGACGAGTTGGGTTTTTGAAGCGCTCTTTCGAAGAGGGCGAGCGACCCGTAGGGTGCGAGGGTAATTAATAACACCATGTGTTGTTGCAAATCAATGAACTCACCTGGTTTTCCAACAGACTTTCTATTCTATACCATCATCATCATGAACACTTAAAAAAATATAAAATCGTATTTTTTCCTAATTATTAATTTTTAAATTATTTTCTATACTGAGGGTTGATTTTCTTTTCTTTTTATTTTATAGTAAAACTAGAACTGAAACAATTATAAACTATCTAGGATATTGGATTTAAAAAGGAAAAGCGATAAAAATTCGAAATCTAATTGTAGTGAAATTAAAACGACTTTGTGCTGCTATGGGGAAAAGCAGAGGAAGACACGGATGAGGAATTGCGGTGTCGGTTGGATGGATGGAACAGATAATCCACGCGTGTCGTCTACCAGATGACGGCACCCCCGATATGATGCGTGTGCCGCCCTTTATTACCTAAACACACACACACACACACACACATAAACACATGCAAACGCACACACAACCAACATAGAAATTCTAAAAACACACATTTGTGGCAAAATTGGCCAAATAATATAAATTTACAAATTACGGTGAAATTGAAACCTTTGCTTTGGTAACAAAAAAAAATTCATTTGCAGCATATCAACTTTGCTAATTTTATCTATAAAATAAATTTTTGAAAACAGTAGAAAGCAAATAAAGAAAACTGATTTGGTTTGCAATGTGATTCCAAATGGGTTTTGGGTTTTATTTTAAACAACGTCCTATTTAATTACAGATTTATTTATTCTTTTCCTTATCTACGTTGTTTGGTTCATATTCAAACTATGGTTAATTGTTTATTCGCATTTCTTATCAGCTCGATAATTGCATTCCTTTGTATTCCGTTAATTAGTAAATGAAAACTTTTAAAACAGTGATTTTTACAGATTTTGTAACTTTTTTACTCAAAAAAAAAGAAAAACAAATAGACAAACAAAGATGACAGTTAAAAAATCACATAGTAAGCAATAGTAATAATTTCTTACGTAAAACTGATTGAAAACTGGTTTCCGATTAATAAAATATTCAGAATAGATTAAAAAGATCGATACTTGGAATCTAATTACTAAGCAATCAGAATAAATCATTTAAAGGCTTTTTAAATTAATCATATAATTTTACTATATAGCAAATATGCTTTTGTTGTTTTCACTATTTTTTTTTTCATGTAATTTAATTGTAATAAAAATGTATAACATACAAAGATTGAAAAAGTGTCTTCTTTAGGGTATAGTATATAAAACACAATTATTTAATTTTAAATGCAAAAATAAATAACGAGAATTACCGCGGATATTATATATCAAAGAAGTAATTGTCCTCGAAAAACCAAAAGTGTAATATTGTTGCATAACAAAAGAAATTTACAATAAAAACGGAAAGCAAGGTGAGAAAAGCATTCAGCAGGGAGTGAAAACACGCCGCCGAAACCAGATCAAAGCATTTGTTCCAAATGTAACAACACATGACCTGGAGGGGTGGCGTCCTGGCGTCATCATTGCACCCTCACTTTCTCACTGTGAAATTACTATATCCGTCACAGCTTTCTCCTGCAACCATTCTTAAGCGGTATAAAATTGAAATAAAATTTTATGATTTTAGATTTTACATTAAAAAAAAATGAAACCCAATAAAAGAATAAAAACTATATTAAAGAAAAAAGTCATTTAAAAATTACCGTAAAAATTTTAATTTGCAACTTAAAAATGATAAAAAGATAACTAAAAACAAGAAGAAAAAAAACAGATGAAAAAATCGATATTCATAAATATCGTTTCGTGTCTTAATTAACAAAAATTGACCGATAATTGTCCATCAGCCATAGGCAACGATGAATGATTACCATGAAATAATTGTTCGTATCACGAAATTCCACTCTTAAAATCGAGCAGTAAATTCATTAAGATTATTACACAAGCACTTTTAACGTGTAAATATACAGTGATGATGATGATTAAACGCTGACATGTAATTGCATAGTTCTAATCGCCACAATTCGTGTACTTTTTTTTTTCTATATACCCAAAAAAAAATATACCGTTGGTATTTTTCGCTGTTACAAATTAATTACTAATTGACATTATTATACGCTGCGTGATCGATAATTTACGGCTTGCTTTTACATCAGGAAAAGGGCTCACTTTACCTAATTACATAATTTCGAGAAAGAGAAAAATTATTACATGAGTGCCAGAATTTGTAGATTTAAATTTTTTTTTATTGCAAAGTGGAAAATTAACGCAATTTCGGTCGACGTCTGTTGAAATATATTATAAAAATGAGATTGCCAATTGAGAAAATATTTATTTGCAACGGTTTCTAAAATTAAGTCATTGTTCTTGTCGGGAACTTCTTTTGAAATGCCAATATTAATAAGAGCCCACGGCTCGTCTGCAATTTTGAACGAATTTTTCTTTCAAGGCTTCTTTTATGTGCCACAAATACAAAAAATGCTTTTTTTTTCTTTTTTAAGTAAAATGAAAAATTTAATAAATAATAAAAAAATATTTGAAAATCTTTCGTTTCAATGTTTTAAATCAGATGTCGCTAAGTGCAAAGAGCGGCAATAAAAAAGTTTCAAAAATTTCCAAACATGAAAGCCAACAAACAAATCTAATAAAATCCCACTAGAGGACTTGAAGCAAGTACCGAAAATGAATAAATAAAGCGAATTGCGGGCAAAAGCGATAAATCGAAAGGAGAGGAACCAATAGAAAGGGAACTAGGATGGATGGAAAACCACTCCTCGCAATAGAGTCTATCCAATGCAGGTAAGGCGCAGGTGAAAAGTGGGTGTTTGTTGGATGCGTCGCACACGTGCCACATACCTGTCGCACACGTATACTAACCAGGCAGCCGGACAATGTTCTGTCTCTTTCGCGATGTGTTTCCACTGTTCGGTGTGTCGGTCGGTAGGAACGCGACACCACGATCAGCCCGATGATGATGATGATCGCGATGATGATAGCCAGTAGGCAGGTATGGTCGATTGGTCGTTAGGAAGGAAGGGATGAGTCGGCAAAGGTAATGAAGGTATATCCGGAATCCTGACCGTCCGTCACTCGGTCGGTTAGTCAGTCAGGTGTGCGTGCGACACGCGGATTGTAGGCCCTTCTTCTTCTTGTTCAAAAATAAATAAAAAGGAAACGAACATTTTCACTTTAATTTTATAAAGTAAAAAAACAACAACAGTCTACACAGTGCCTTTTCCAGTGCCATTGCCCCATTATATTATGTGCACTGTTTTGCACAATTTTTGCCATTTGTTTTTCTTAAGTAAATTATTAGCATTCGGTATGATTAAGATTCAATACGAAGGGTGTTCGATTTTGTTTGATAAATAGTGAATCGGTATAATCGGTTTTTGTCTAATTTAAAATGCAATGTAATTTTCCAAAGTGCTTTTCATGACAGTTGTGCCTTAATTAATTTGTTGTGGGTTCCATCAGCAAGAAAAAAAAGTCGTTTTTATGTAAGTTTTGTTTTTGTTTTTGTTTTTTCTTCTCTTTTTTGTATATTTATTGTAATTAAAAAAATATTTAATTTTTTTTAAATTAATTTTAAGTTTTGTTTATAGTCTCAATATTAATCAAAATATATTATTAATAAAAATTGGTATAAAATTGTAAGAAAAACATTAAAGAAAGATAATTTACGAAATAATTTCAATATTATGAATTATTTCGATAATTCGCAAGTAAACAAATACAAGGAAATTTAAAAAATTAGAATCATCAAAGAATTAAAATAAATTTGTTATGAAATTCGACTTTTTCATTAAAAGAAAACAAAAGTACTATAAATTAATTCAAAATTATAAAAAAAATCTGTTTCCTTATCAATAAACAATTCCCTCTAAAAATTAAAAACAAAATTTTGCAAAAAAAAAACTAATCCTGATAAAAAATAACATTTATCATAAAATATACGGAACTCCTGATTTTCATCATTAATTTTTCACGTTTCATTTTCTGATTTCACTTAAGTATAGCAAGCATTAGGGGAATCAAAGCACCTAATAATTTATCAATAATAATAAACGAAACCATGCGATACGGATACGATTACATCAATACCATTAAAAATATACAATAGCTATACTTCAAAGACACACGGCATGCAATGAAATGCAACAAATAAAAATTATGCAAAGAGCATGTTCATTTTTAATGCACCGCATCTAGAATTACCTTACAGAAGCAGTAAAAAAAAAAACAGTTAAAGGGGACGGAAAATTGGAAAATTAAGGACTATACTCCTTATATCACTTAAATAACGGTTGGATCTAGTATACACATAAGCGCAACAAAGGAAAACCATTTTTCAAGACACATTATTACACACCTAATATAATTGAACTGGAAAAAAAAAATGTATAAAATGTATGGTAATCTATTAGCCGCACTTTTCTTCTTTTTTTTAATGTATATATTAATATAGATACAAATGAAAAGTGTCGCTATTAAATGCGGAACTTTCATTAAACACCTTTTGTTAAAAGATAACAAATCCAGAAGCATTAGAAGCTTTTCCCCCTATTTTTGGTTTATCCTAAATTTCAAAAGAATTAACAAAACAAAAAACAAGAACAAAAAAAAAACATTAAAAAATTGGTTTTAGGATTTGTGATTAGTGTTTGCTAAAAATTTTATGCGTAATTAAGAAAAATTGTGTGGCGTCCGATGAAATTGTGTCCAGCCAGTACCTACATAAATTAAGCACGCAATATTAGGGGTACAGAGGTACATTAGTGATATAAATGCGCAGACAGAAATGGTCGGTGCGTATTTGTGTGAGTGTAGATGGACGACAATCACGGTAATGGGGATCAATAGACGAAATAATCGCGTGATCGCTTTACTTTTAGGGATGTAAACAGCATTAGTGTCCCTGCGACTACTTTATTACAATACTACAAACAAATTGTGCACCACCACTGACGCAAATGCACGCACATCGCTGTCATTGTTAATATTTATGGTCTTTGCGTACCATTAATTCTCACTTTTTACCATCATTGCACACACATTGCCTTTTAAACTTACTACACCACTGTTTTTATTCTATTATAGATAGTGCAATTTTTTTGGGTTTTCTGATATATGTATTTTGATTTGAATTCATTGAAAATTTTTACTCATTAATTTTTTTTTGTAGTATTTTAATTTATTTTTGATAACGAAAAGTTTAAAAATGGTAATTCAATAGTAAGCGTAGAAAATCTAGATAAGCAGCGACCTACAATTTAAATTAAATTTCGTTCATTTTAGGTTTAAAATTTAAATAAACAATTTTTTTTTGTAAATAAATTAGAAGGGATTTTTCGCTAGGGATTTCCATGTGCTATTTCTAAAATATCGGAAAAATGAAAACAATATTCCAAGAAAATGAAATTGTTTTAATATGGATGTTAATATAGTTAAAATTATTAAATATATTTTAAAATGTTAAATTTATTGCAAATTAGATATCTTCTGTTACCAAATATCATCGAATTCAAAAGATTAAAAGTCTTAGGGTGGTTGATTGGTGGTAATTATGTTATTAAAAAGAATTTTCTTTTCAAATATGCCTTTAGTACTTTTGCATACAGAATTTTGGCATTTTGGTGAAAAGTTTAAAGCATTTAAAATAATTGATTTCTTCTGATTTCTACATTAAAAAATGTATTTTAGGTTTTTATGAATATTTAAGAATAATTTCAAACGTTTTTGCACAAATTGTATTCCAATTGGAAATTAGAAAAACAAATGCTGCAAAAAAAAAAAACTTAAAATATTGAAAACGTTTTTTTTTTAATTTGATTTCAGTAAAATGCCTCGATTATCAGTATGGACCCCATACTCTAATCGCGACGGACATTCACCGCTGAGATCGCCCATCACTTCATGTTCTCCGTCCAGTAGTCCTCCTAATGGGATAAGTTCAAGAAGTGCTAGTCCATTATCGCCTGTCCAAAACACCACCAACAATAACAACAACAACAACCCTAACGGCATTCACAAATACAGTGCCTTTTCTCTAGTCTCACCTAGATATTTACATCCGAAAGATATCGTTTCTATTAGAGGTAAATTTACTAAACCACAATCAATTAATTAATATATATTTTTATAAAAAATAAATCCAAAAATAAAAACAATTTGTTTTTTGTAATTTAATTCCAGAAATGAGTGCCTTTTTTAGTCCTCTAGTCCCCGTGCCATGTCCCCCATACATTTGGCCCAACTTTCCCAGCTGGTTTCTGCCCTACGCCTCATCGCAAATCTTCTACCGACCGCAGCAGCAAGAACGATCAACATCGGTGGCAGCGCAAGATGCACCGACAACTCCAAAGTGTACCGGTAAGGATATATAATTTTCCGTCGTAAATTTCGTCCGTATCAATAATAAATAACGCACGCATCAGGCGAAGAGGAGGAAGAAGAAGAGGCGCCGCTGAATTTATCGCTGAAAGGCTGCGGCAAGAGGACGCAGAGTATATGGTCGCCGGGCAGTTTGTGCGAGCAAGAGATGAAGATCTGCGAGGATGTGAAACCGGACTCCAGCGACGTCGGCGTCATACGCTACGGTAAAAAAGTGGCTGACGGCAGGAGATGGAGCGATGGCACGTGGCACCCTTATTCGCAGCAAGAGACAAACGGTGGACCAGGTACCAAGGCGCCCACATTGGGTCCAGGTGGTGAAAAAACATTCACGGTGAGTTTTTTTCTTTTCTTTTTTTTGCGGTTTTTGTTTTAAAGTTTTTTTTTTTTTGTAATTATGATTTACTATTTTAATTTTTAATATTTAAAAATTAGTTGAATTTTGTTTTCAATCATTTAGTTTAAGAAATATTAGAAAAAAGATTTACAGTTAATTATTAACTGGACACTGGGCAGTAAAAGTGATTGAAGTAATGTTTTTAAGATTGGGAGCTGTAAACTAAGGGACTGTTTTTCATATTATAATCAATTTTTGCAGCAGAAAACAGGCAATTAACAAAAAAATCATAAAAAAAATCCTTCGTATTGATTGATTATAAGGCTCAAGTTACATTATTTTTTGTGAGTTTCTTAACGTTAGATAAGGTTAAGTTAAAAATAACTTTTTGTACT
Organism: Holobus sp. GC000080; assembly: GCA_030556065.1. NCBI lineage: Eukaryota > Metazoa > Arthropoda > Insecta > Coleoptera > Staphylinidae > Holobus > Holobus sp. GC000080. The sequence continues at coordinate 18,280 of JASKGO010007629.1, read as the reverse complement.
TACAAAAAAAGAATTTTCTGTTTTTATTACATGTTTCATTTTTAAAGTACCATATCAACAGCAAAAAATACTCCAAAATACTCTAAAATAACTATAATTTACTTTTTAATAATAATTACTAATTATAATTTTCTATTTTATTATTTAATAAAGTTACTTGAATTTTATTTTCAAACATTTGAGAAATATAAGAAAGTCATTATTTTATATTCTTTTAATTATTTACTGAACATTGGGCAAAAAAATGACTGACGTTATTTTTGTAAGATTATGGGATCTGTAAATTAAAGGGATTGTTTTTCATGATCATTTTTTGCAGCCGAAGACAGACAATTAACAAAAAGAATATTTTTTTACGGCTGAAATCAGACAATTACAAAAAGAATTATAAAAAAATCCCGTGTATTGATTGATTATATGACTCAAGCTCAAGTTACGTTTGGTTTTATTAGCTTCTTTGGGTTAAATAGGGTTTAGGTGTAGTTATAAATAACTTTTTTACTTACAAAAAAAAAGTATTAAAAACCGATTTCATTGTTTCATTTTTAAGTCACCATATGAATAAAAAATGCTTATAATTTAAATTCTTAAAAAATATTCAAAAAACTAGATAAAGTAAATAAAAAATTAACAATTTATGGTAATAAAATTAAAAGAAATAATAAAACATAAAGACAAAAAAATATATATTGCAAAGGGGAAAAATCAAGAGGGTAGAGATTGTTGTTTCATGATGGAAAACCGATAAATGTTTAATGGGGAAAAACCTCGATGCTTTTGCGGCAGAAAATAGTGGAAATCGAATGAAAAATGCAAAAGTTGCGGGGCCACTCACGTATTGCTTAGTGGGGGCACATAGATAGGTGGTATAATTAACGAACGTTAATTCTTAATAATCTCTTTTTTTTTTCTCTCTATATAAAGTAGGCAAGTAGCAATAAGTACCTACTGTACACGTACACCACTACATACTTGAAACGTGAATTCAAATATAGCTTCTCTAATTACAACCCGATATACGTAATAATAATAACAAACAAATAAAAGGAGAGATAGAAGGAGAGAAGACGACGACAACGGGGCGACGAAGTGAATGAATGAAAACAATGCGGCGGGTAATGTGGAAAAAGAAGCAAAGAAAACGCTAATTAGAAGGGATGTAACATGCAGCAGTGAAGAAATACATTTGTCCGCAGCTAATAATTGATGTCTATATAGATAGTCGACGTTCTCGTAATTATAATTATTTAATCGATCTCTTTTAAAAACACTCGCTCGTCGCCATAAGGGAAAAAAGCCTATGGGGACATTCTTAAATGATTGACTAAATCTATTTAATTGTACCTTTTATTGATTTGTCGACAATAGACAACACGAATGCAATATTATTCTACCTACTTTCCATCACTTTTCCAATAATTAAATACATTTCTTTGTTCTCGGCCAGTTAGATTGTTGGTTTATATGCACAGTCTCTTTTGAAACCCTTTATGGAGCGACGAAAGGAAAAAGGACTTTTCTATATAGTATACGAGTACGATTTATAACGATTTATAACCATTTTTCCACTCTAAGTGATTTGTCAGCTTTAATGTTTTATCTATTGTTTTAAAAAGCCATTAATCGTTAATTCTAAATTACGCTGCGCTTTTATGGCCGGCGACTTTTACTGCTTTCCATGCGTGATTGATTGTGCTTTTTCATTGGAAAATTGTTACCAATTTTAAAATAAAATTTTCTGCTCGGAAAAAAAGAACCTGTAATAATTTATCAATCAGCATAATTTCTGTATATAAATTACAGTAAAAGTTATTTACTTTTTTAGCATAAAATAAAACTTAAATTAAATTAATTTTAAATTCATCAAAAAATAATTAAAAAAAATTGTTATTATAAAATTAATGAATTGATTAAAAAAAATTATAGCTAATGACGCAATTAATTAAATTTGAACTATTTGAAGACTGTAGAAGAAATTGTCATGCGTGTTTTTTATTACACTCTACAGACTATTAATGAATTGTTTATAAGTCACAAGTGAACTGCTTTGTAATGATTTTTCCAATCGTAATTTCATCCCCCAGCCTTTCAATCTTACATTAAATGAGCGCGTGCTTTTAAAACAGTCAATACTCTGCAATTTGCATTTCTAACTTCGGGTTATACGCACGATTTCAAATTTCTTATTTACATACTTCTGATTTGAATTTACGCTATTGGTTCCGAAATAATTTGAATTAATATTAAGTATTCAAAAAACCTACTTAACTTATCTCTTTACTTTTGTTTTTTGTGATAATTTTAAAACTTTTAAACTTTTTCTATTTTTAAATTTTTTATTTTATTTTTTTTTTCAAAGGAACTTTAGTATTATTAATTTAAAAAGAAAACAATAATAAATAAATAAAAGTAAAACAAGAAAATAACATTGAAATTGCCCGACCTTAGACCTGTATGCAACTCTTGACAATTTCGATATTTCGATGATTTTAGTGCCAACAATGCGGGAAATCCTTCAAAAGGTCCTCCACGTTATCGACGCATTTGTTAATTCATTCAGACACGAGGCCATATCCGTGTCAATTCTGCGGCAAACGATTCCATCAAAAATCCGACATGAAGAAACACACCTATATTCACACGGGTAAGTTTTTCTCGTTTTTTTTTTTTGTACCAACTTTGATTGCTACCTATTAGTCAATCAACTACTTAGCGGGAAAAAACAACTATTGAGAAACTTTTTACCCCCGAGTCTAAATAATATCCTCGTAAAACATATTATACATATCTAGACCATAAGTCATGATTCGTAAAAAGTGTTGTTAAACGACCCCATATGCCGTCATATACGTGCGCTGCTTAATTATTCAACGGCAAAAGTTTTAATCTGCCCATCGAACAGCCAATATGCATTATTAATTTATATTATCGGTGCGCTCGGCAAAGTTAAAACGTTCACTTTCATCATTTACCAGCGGCCGTGCTTGGAAAAATGTTTCTAACAAATATATTACAGATTATACAGTGGTGTGCATTTATATTTGTTTAATAAATAAATAACTTTTTCGTAAATGACAAACAAAAGTTTTTTTTTTCAAGAAAAATTACTTTTTATAAAATATTTAAGTAGATATCAAGTCAAGATTAATCACTAAAATAAAGAAAAAAGTGAAATAAAATTTAATATGAAATCCGTTTTAAAAAAGAAAAACAAAAGATTTTCAATGATCTAATTCTTCGTCATCACATCGGACATTTTTATCTTGACGATTCCACAAGCTTTTCCCCACCAAAAAGCGCTTGTAAATAGACTCCTTGGGACTTTCGGAAGTATTGAAAATCCTTCGAAAGGGACTACCAGGACGATTGAATAGTGAATTTTCGCCGGCACATGGCGACCGCGTTCTACTCGTCGTACACCGCTCATTTTTGCCATTCGTTTCGGGAGACTGACATTTTTTTACTTTCTTCACCGGTTCGTTGCTATTACAGCGATTCGGTTTCCATTTGGCCCAATAAGATTCCTCTATTTTTTTCAAATCCAAACGACGCCGCGGCGACACACTGCGACGCTGCTGGTCACGGTGGCCGTCGTTAAAGAGCGGCTGTGTGTGGAAATGTCGCGCGGGAGATCTGCAAGGGAAGCGCGCGATCGGCGACGGCGATGGCGACGGCGTTCGGTATTCTATCCACGGAGGATTTCGCACATTTTGCGGGGGCGGCGGTTGGAAATAAGTGTCTCCTCTTGGATATTTAAAATGACATGCCGGCGATCTCGGTTGATGCAGACTTGCCATTGATTACTGCTTTTTTTTGCTTTTTAAACGATCGATTTTTACAAATTGCGTCAATTGATTATACAAAATTTTTATACTGTCGTTTCTGTCATTTAAATCTTTGTCAATTTTTTTTTTAATTTTTTGGGGTACAAATTTTAAACTGATTTAGAAAAAATTCTGAATCGTTTTTTTCTTTCATTAATTTTTATGGTTTTGTTTAATTGCTTTAATTTCTCATTAACAAAATTTAAAAGAAAATTTTTAATTTAAAACAAATTAAGAAAAGAACTGTTTAATTAATTATCTGTATCTTATTTGCGATATTTTTCATTAAAAAAATGTTTCTTTTTTATTTATTTCCATCAAAACTATAAAATAATTTTTATTGCACTCTAAAATTAAAACGTCAATTAATAAAAAAAAACGATAATTACAAGAAAAGAAAGAAAAAAAAAGAGAAAATTCTTTAAAATCAATGAGGAAGTACTGAAAATATGAATGACACGAAACTTTAATGGCTCTTATTCAACGCATAGAGAGACAATTATTGATTTAATCACCGCATATTAAATTAATAATGTTTAGCGCATTCTCATAACAAAACAGCATTATGATTATCGCTGCTTTTGTTAATGTGTCAATGATGACGATTTTTGCATATTGAGCTTATTGTCAACAGCAAGCGTGGTCGTAAATAACCGATCAATTATCGGCCGCGGTGCATAAAAAAAGGAAACAATTCAAATTGCACTTCTCTTGTGCGATATTATCATTGCAAAATACCCACTTTATACATGCACTATACGCATTTACTTTTAATATATATCGAAGAAAAATAAGTAATCAAGCAAGCAATAACAGATACGAGAGAAAATTATTCTTGGATGAATAAAATCTGCGCATTGAGCACATAAATGGGCATTAAGCGTCGGATAAATGAATATTATTGAAATCATTGTATAATTTGCCATTAACTTTTCATAATTACCCACTTCGGTTGCATCGTAAATTATCAGCACTTTACGATTTAACGTGTGTCTAATAGAAGCAAATCAAATAAAGAATAGATTTTCGTCATTGAAACCGGCCGTACCTAATGGCACAATAAAAACTTCTTCACAATGTGCCGGGCGCGATAAATTTGCAAAATATTATTCAATCGACGACACAACATTTCGCAAAATCGGCCACAATAACATTAGTGGTGGCTTTTGTTGTCGCATATTATTATCTTTTATATTACAACATCACAATTGTCCATCTTCCCCTTAAACGACAACTATTTTTATTTTTAAGCAAAAATTGTTAGCCGTATGGGTTTAATTAATTACCTAGTGCGGGTCCATAAACCTTAACACGTTTCTGCAGTTGCAAAATAAACAATTTGTACTTTCTGTACAAATAAATCAATGAAAGCAGAGCAGCAGTGAAGAAGAATTGAAAATTAAAAGAGCAGCCGTTAGAGAAAGATATTTCCGCCAAAAACTTTCACTGACGAAAAATTCTCTTTCGGAGCCGGTATATTAACGACTATCGGAGGAGCAACAGGGAATTAAAAGAAACGAACAACATAATGTATGGGGCAGGTGGTCGTCGCCTATGTGCGACGAGGAGTGTGTGCTTCCACAAAAATTCCACGTGCACACGTGTTCAGCGGCCGCCGTGCTCGTAGGGGCGTTTTATGGGAAGACGCGTGCCACGCACACACACTCACACACGCACACAAGTACATTAATACACGAATTTATTACGCTGAGTATGTGTGTGTTTGTGTGTAGGAAACGTTATTGAAAACAAACCGGAAGTGAGCGCATAGCATCCTTGCACGCGTACCAAATTATGTCATCATCCAAGGAAAAAAACGGAAAATTCATATTTTGTTGCTTTGTTTGGTAAAAAGGGCGCTAGGATTTACACCCGCATATTTTTTTTATAAGTTATTTGTTGTATTTTACAGTTGAAATTAAAGTTAAGTTTAGAAAATGAAAATGAAATGCTTTTGGCAAAGTTAATTTGAATATGCATTGAGACGCATGTGAAAGCGCCGGGAAGATTTTTTAAGTAATTATAATAAATGTTTGCTAAAGCGTACAAAATAAATTATTATTAGTTTTTAAACTCGATTTCGTCTGTTTTTATATTGATTAATATTTTTTTTATATAATTTAGAGATAATAACTTTTTATGGGTTTGTTGCTTGATGAAATGTTGAAGTCTCCATGATTTTTAATGAGACAATTAAAAAATTAATATTTCGAAACATAAATTGAATAAATAGTACATTTTGGAATTTTTTTAGTAATGCCTAATACTTAATAAATTCCATACTGCTTTGATGATGGATTGGGAAATTATAAAATGATAGGAAAATTATTTTAAAAGAGAAGATCTTTTAATTATTTTAGTATTTTTAATTTTAAGTTTTTTTTAATAGTAATATTAACTCTTAATGATTCTAATTATTATATTGAAACATTGCAATTTAAAAAATAAATGATCGAAAATTATTTTAAAAGAGAAAAACCTTTAAATTATATTTTATAATTTCAAATTTACATCGTATAAATTGAATTTTCGTTAAAATTGTGACATCTAAATGAATTTAATTTGGAAATTTGAAGTAAGAAAATAAAAAAATATATCGTTAAAAAATATTGTTAACGTTAAAAAACACAAAAACATAACTTTTTAACATTTCAGTGTGTGTTAATGTTTAATTAAAACATCAAAGTTAAATTAAAACTTCCATAAAAACAAATAAATCATTGAAAAATAACACAGAGCCCGTTTAATAATTCAAAACCATAATGTTAATTAAACCGTTTTAGATTGAATTTTCCCTTTATACAAAAGCGACATAAAAGGAAGCAATTAATTAAATTAACATGGCGTAATTAGTATCTACGGACAGATTAATTAGAGGAATTAAATATCGAAAGGGTTTCCATATAATATCATAGTCCATTTATACCGTTCTGTTGCAGGTGAAAAACCACACAAGTGCGTCGTGTGTTCGAAAGCTTTCAGTCAATCTTCGAATTTGATAACTCACATGCGAAAGCACACCGGCTACAAGCCCTTTTCCTGCGGCCTCTGCGACAAGGCTTTCCAGCGCAAGGTGGACCTGAGAAGACACCGCGATTCGCAGCATCCGAACGCCGATACCACTGCCTTGGATAAATGCACCCCTTCTGTACCACCAACCACCATAATCCACAACAACAATTCCATCAAAATGGAGCCCAGCGAGTTCGTAAAACAAGAAGTGACCAGTAGTTGCTAATGTGTTTCAAGATTTAGTGTTTTTTTTTTACTAAACAAAACGAAATGAAATGAAAAAAAGTAAAGTAAAAATTAAAAGACTTAACAAAAAAATATTAGTCCCGTGTAAATATTAGTGCCATGTGTAAGTTAATTAATATTTCTAATTGGTGATAACAATCCGTCCTTTTTGGAAGAAAAGTGTATTTTTAGTCGTTTTAGAGCAACCAAAGTGTCATATCTATCTAGCCGTCGACAAAAATTGATTGACAATAAACAAAAACTAAGTAGTAGTAAATAAGTACTGTAGAAATAAACTATAGGTTGAAAACATTTGGGACCAACTGACCAGTCTAGTCTAGTTACGATTTTCCACTAGTAATCAAGCAAAACTACAAGAAAAAAAAAATGTTTGTGGCGAAAATTTTCATCGATGGTGCGAATTGTAAATTTGTTACTGTCCGCGATTGTAAATTGCACTAAATTTGTAAAATACATGCACTCGAGTTTTCCCCTTCATACGCTCTTCAGCTCGAAATTTTTCATTCTTTTCTTTTGGATTTGGGAAAACTTCATACAGCTAGAAAACCAAAGATTTCCGTTAAAACATTCATCATTTTCAAAGAAGTCTATGTCCCTACTATATTGTTATAATTGTGGCAGCATTCCAATTTGATTATTATTATAAAATTCATATTTAGGATGTTTTTTTGTTTAGGTTTAAAGGTACGGTAGGAAATTTTACAATTCTGATCTGTGTATGGCGACTATACTTTTCCGTCTCTTTTCTGTAACTAGAAATATTGTGCTAGTTTTAATTAATTTAATGTTTATATAAATAGAAATTACTCGCAGATGCAAAAAAAAAATGTAAAGATTATCAAGAAGTTTCAATAAAAAACAGTCATTAAAGAAAACTTTAGAAAAAGTTATTGAAGTTTTTGTCTTACAGATTTCAAAATAAATAAATAATTATAAAAATAAAAGCAGTTGGATTCGTTGTCTTCGTCCGTTCGTCTTTCCTGCTCGACTTTTTTCAATCGGGACAGATTAACTGTTAAATGAAGAGGTAAGAACCGCTCTTTTTGACTTTCAGTGCGTTTAAAGCGCAAACTGTCTCAGCACCTGCTTATTTTTATTTTTGGAGTTTCCAATTATTTTTTAATTAATCGCGCGCGTCCATATATACATATAAAAATCCACTGAGGTTCATTTCATATAATATTAATTAATACGTTTTTAAAATTAAAAACATCATTTTAGATCCTTATAAAGATACTAGAGATCACAAAAAAAAAGTTTGAAGCATTTACTGGAAATCATTGGGACACTTTTTTGGAACGCTACCATTTGCGTTTTTGCCACAAAATAATCGGCGTTTTAGGACACGGTCCGCATTCGTAGAAGCTCTTTTTCAGTGCTTTATCGGTGGCGGCTAAACTTTGGTCCATTAAACGAAAGGGTAAAAAATGCGAGAAGAAAAACGAGCCGGTCGTGATTAAATGTGGAGCATTCGCGCGACGTTTCCCTTGCAATTCCAACACGAATTTCGTCCAAAGAACGGCGACTACATTAACCGTCCGGCGAATTGAATTATTAAACCGTCCGATGAATATTTAGGGCAACTCTAATGTTTTCCATGTAACGGCGACATGAAGAGAGGTCCAATTATCGCGACAATTTTCGTGCGGCTTGTTTGTCGCCTCGAATTATAAATAATATTGATTTTTAATGAGAAAAGAAAACAAACGACGGGGAAAAATCTATTAATTTCACGATTACTTTTTCCGTTCTTCCTTCGCTGTATACGAGTATGTATGAATACGACTCACGATTGTTGTCTTATCGTTATCATAATCATTATTATTGCGTCCCACACTCGTCAGCGCTCCGCGTGTTTGCTTATTATTACTTTTTCGTTTGTTTGATGATGAATTGACCAAAGGCAAATACGACGACTTCATTTCGATTATTATTAGTCTGTACTGTACTGTTCATTAGAATGCTCGGATGTTTGTGTGTTTGCCTTTATTTTCCCGCGACCGCTTTTCCCTTTATTGCACGCCTTCCAATGTTCCATTATTTTTAATTTTCATTGCTTGCTCTTAACGATTCATCAATATTGACAAATATATGAGTATTAATATTTCAAAATAATCATTATTAAAAGTGGTTCATCAATTGCTTTTTTTGTAATTAATTTTCTTCATTTTTTCTTATATTATAAAATGCGCGATAACTTGGAATACAAAAAATTGAATTCCAAGCTTTTGCAAAATAATAAAAATTTTGGTTCAATGGACAATAAAGACAAAATTAGCGAAATTACTTAACATACTAATTTTCTTTAAACAATATTATTGATCTTCATTTAATCTTCAATCCTAATCAATTAAAAAAATGTCCGCTTTCATAAAACAATTATTTAAAAAATCCGTTTTCTTTAAACACTTTGAAAAATGTCCTTTCTATAAATATCATAAAGAAACCCAGGAAAAACTGTAATTATTTCAAGTGATGCAAATTGTTTGCGATTGGTAGAAAAACCTCCAACAAATGATTTTGCAAATAATTAACAGAAACCGTCAACCATTAATAGTACAGCAGTAGGTAACATTTAAAAAACATGAAATGGAAATCGATTCCTGATTGGACACCGGATTGATTCCTATTTGCGGCCGCCTCCATGTTCGAATTCGCAGAATTGGCCATTACTAGATTTTAATTAACGATCGCCGAGTAGTGATTGTCGCAATTGTCTCTCTCTCTCTGTTCGTTTCTCTCGGTGGCCATAAATAAGTAAGCGTACGTCCTTCGTCCAGACTAGAAAGATGCGTTTTTCCATTTAGGAATACCTACCACAACTGCAGCAGCAGCAGCAAAGAAGCAGCAGCAGCAGCGGTGGCAATAGCGAAGCAGGGGCAGGCTGGCAAGCAACGAACGACACTGGATGCTACAAATGCAGCAGAAAGACGACAAATTACAAGGAACAATTAATCCTGATTAGGTAGCGCCGACTCTTTATTTATATTCGCAATGTGTGTGCCCCGTAAGACACGTTTAAGTTCTTTTCGTCTACAGTCTCGTTTAACACGCTAAGAAAGAACTCGATTGCTGGAATTCTGTGATTATTGCTTCTCGGGAAAGTTGCACCGCATTTAGTTGTCTTTTTTTTCAACTTTATTTTTTCCCCGGTTCTCTTTTAAACTGCACTCCTGCCTGCCTCGCGCTTTTATTTTCGACTGTTCGGGGTCGCAGCTATCTCTTCCGAAAATTCTATTTGTTTTTTTTTTTTTTGGTTTCAGTGATTCTTAGTATTTTCAACTTAAACAATTGTTTCTAAAGTTTATTTGCTTTTTTTATTATTTCTTTATTTACATCTCAAGAAATAAAAAAAAAAACAAAGCAAACAGAAAATTTAATTAATTAAAACTTAAAAGATTTGGGTGTTTTCAAATTATTTCGATTTTTTATTTTTATCTAAATTACGAAGACGTATCTGCAGCCCCGGCAAAGGTTGCAATCTAACGGTACCTCTGTCTCGGGTTCTTAGACGAAAAAATCGCCACGTGCTACGTTTATACATTGTATAAGCAAAGCGAATGTTCTTCGCAAGGGGTTATTAAACCGCAAGAGAGGCGAACCGAAGAGAAGGAAACGTGGCGACAGGGATGAAACACCCGAAACACCCAAGAAGAAGCCGTTGGTTGATAGAGAGTCAGGATTTTTTTATTCCTCTTTGGTCTTTTTGTTTCTTTTCGGCCCTCGGAAGCGATATACGGAGAAGAAGAAGGAAAAACATTATAGAACACGCGGTCAATTATTATAGCGGACCTGAAGGTAGCAGGTGTTGAATATCTTAGTTTAGATTTACTAATGTTCGGTGTTCACCCCACGAAAGCCACTGGGGTACCGTACGTCTCGAGGAATTTCAGACGGACGCGAAAATAACGACACGTGTTGAATTTTATTCGGGGCCCTTCGTTTTCTTTTTGTAATTTCAACGGAATTTCGATTAATTTTTTGAACTGCAAATTAATTGGAAACAAATTAAAAATTTTGTCGTTTAAAATAAGAAAGTAAATTCACACAACTTAACATTAGAAAAAAAGTATTTTTTATTTTTCTTCGTCTTTGCTTTGCTAATAATTTTAATTTGGTGAAGTATTTGGAAAAAGCTCTACTGATAAATAATGAATTTTGTTTTACAGAAATCCACCAATTTATGAAAAGGTTTAAGAAGGGATGCAAATTTATTTCTAATAGAATTTAATTTTTTTGCAAAGCAGGAAGAAGACAAATCAAAAATTACTTCAAATAAAATTATTATTAGCAAAGCAAAGACAAAGAAAAACAAAAATTGCTTAGAAACATCCTAAGAAAAAAAAATACTAAAACATTTAAAAAGGAAGTCGATGATTCCGAAAGACAAATTTAATAAAGAAATTAATTTAAAAGAAACTTAAAAAATCAGAACAAATTAAAAACATTTAACAAGTAGAAAAAAGAAACTTTAAATTTCCAGTAAAGTAAAAAAAAAGTTACTTTTATTTTCGTTTCCATTTGTCTCAATCTCACCTTCCCTTTTTCTTCCGGCCTTTACACAACAGTTAATGATAGCCACAACGCAGACATTTTTTTTTGTCCTCATGAATCGCCTGTTGCGGTTTCGGCTATAACTATACAAATAATATGTATAATAAGGATGTCCCGAGCACCTTTTTTCCCCCACAGCGAATTAATCGAAACCTTTCGAAGTTCGAAACTTTTACCTTTTACTACTCCGCAACTTATAGATATAAAATACTATAACACATCTTTCTGTTGGAAAAGTGTGCGCCACGAAGGTGGTTGCTGCAGATGTTCAGCGGCTCGCGGATGTCGAGACAGAAGAGAAGAAAGGATTCATCACTTTCACGAAATGGGATAACGCAACACGTGCCCCAAATTATCTTTCGCATCTACCCTTTCGAATGCCAATTCCGAAAGAAATTTACAGTTATGTACAGAAAAAAACAAAAAACAAAAAAGAAACGAAACACAAACCCTAACGGTTCTACTAATCACTTTCGTGGTCGGATTTTTACCAACTTAAAATATGTGCCGTTTTTAAAGGACCTAACAAAAGGTGCAGCTTTTTAAATGAGTTCTTGTAAGCAATTACTTAAAAAACAGCAGCAGCATAGAAAGTGCTCTTTGTAAAATTTGCCCAAAAAAAAAGTTGTTAAAAAGTTAAAAACGATCATTAACAGTGACATTTAAGAAGTGGAAAACTCGTGACAAAATTAACAATACAGCAAACACCTTACCAGTGCGATTTACATATCCGTGCAATGTTAATACTTAATAGTAATTGCAAGAAGACGCAAATGACGACAATAATTCTTCGCGTGCAGCCAAATTGCATTAGCCTGCTGCAGCGAGTGCAGCGTCGAACTTTACTCGCACTACGAACACAAAAACGGCCACGATCGCCCATAATAATAATAATGCGAAGAGGCGAGCATTAATTACAGACCTTAATTACAAGTTGCGAACTCTTTAAATATCGTTGCGCGAATATTAATTACAAAAATGCAATAAATGTAAGAGTCGTTTAACATTGCAGTCGTAGCGTAATTGACTTGATGCGAGCGTCCAACATCCCACAATTACAATAAAAAACAAAAAGAAAAACAAGAACAAAACCACATAAAACGATAATTAATAAAACGGTTATAGTATTAAAAACATGATATGCAAATGAAAACCTTTAATTGAAGCTGATTTTTAACGGATTTTTCTAAATCTAAAAACTGCATTTATACTTCTTTTAATTTCCTTTTAGCGCGCATTTAAAATATATTTGTTTAAAGAAAAATGATAGACAATGGAAAAACGATCGATTAAAGATGCCAATAGATATATATGTTGAAATGACATAATTATCAATTACGCTATGCAATTGCAAAATGAAATTGCAACGATTAGTCGTCTTCGTTTCTTGGTGGAAAAGAACAACGCTCGTAAATACACCTAAGTAATAAATTACGATAATGATGCATCGGTACATGTGTGCGTGCACCGTAATCATATGGTCATTATTGTCGTAAAAAGCGTGCGTTAATAATTAGGTCAATCATTTTAATTTAAAATCACCACGCGGACATTTGCACATGTCCTCTGCTGCGGCGCAATCGGTAGTAAACCCTCCGCCTGAAGAAGTATGAGAAGAAGATGAAGGAGAAGAAGAAGGAAAGAAGTCGCGAGCTTGCTTTTGAGTGTGTGTGTATCAGTATGTAAGAGTTGCGTTCGTGGAATGCACCACTTTTACTGCTTGCTCTCTGCAAAGAACGGCAACAGAAGGAGTATAAACACGCACACGCCGATGAATAATATTATTATACATAGGTCGAAGCGCGCACTTATAGAAATAAGCAACGTTTGCACCTGCCATTGAGCATTTATGCAGGTACAGGTGTTTAGGCAGCGGGCTCGTGCCACAAACTACATACGTAGGATACACCTATATGCACCAGGAGATGCATGGACTTCTTCATATGTACGTAAGAACGATGTACGAGTTGCTAAACGGAAATGCAAAAAACAAACTTTTTTTCCAATCTTTCGATTTGTTTCCGAAACGACCCCTTTTACTTTTTTACTGACAAGAAAAAGTTCTTGTAAATGCGAAAAAAGCATAAAATTTTTAATAGAATGTTTTTTTTATAAGTTATATAGTTTCATAACTGATAGCAAAGATATTGCGCTTAATGCAAATTTCAATTTGTTTAAAGAGAAAACAGTTTAAAAATTGTACAAATTAAAAAAGAGGTAATAGTCCTTATTAATGTTTTGGTGATGAAATTTTCAGAAGCGTTGCAGGAACTTAAAGCAGAGCTTTAGATGACGACTTTTTCAATAATAAGACGTTGCAATGATTGATCAATGAAACATTGAAATAGTTTAAAATACTTTTTAGCTCTTAGACATAGAATTTCAATTAATAGCATGAAAAAAAAAATTTATTAGGTATTGACTTACTTTTTTAATCCTTCCAGAATCCAGTTCTAATTCCCCATTAAGATTGCACTTTAGTCTTATTTGCAAACCATTGTCCTTTTGCAAAAAAAAAAACTTAAGTTTAAAGCTGAAATAAAGGTCCTTTAAGTTGGTAAATGCCTTCCGTTTTATGATCTGCGACAATAAGAAACGCTTTTATTTATTTAAATTAAATTTTAACATTAATTAAAGAAAATTCATATCTTTATTACGTCATAAAACAAAAAAGTATTTTTAAAAGAAAAGTTAGATGTGCAGTTAATTATTATCACTGTTAAAAAAAGAACAATAACAAATTGCATTTCAATTTCTTAGCATTTCAACAAGGACCTCTTGTCCTTTGTCATAATACTCATAATCCCTTCAACCCGCACTTAAATAATAGTAATACCACTGGTAACATAGTTATTTGTTGCTGTTGGGAATATATGAAGCTAAATTAATTAAAATTTCAAGTTCTAATTAATCCTGCTTCTCTAATTAAATAATTGTAACGGAATTTCAGAATTTAAAAATAAAAAGTGAAATTACTTACAATACAAAAATAATTTCGATGCGGAAGTATAAAAAATCACTGATAAATTAAATATACAACTTTTAAGACACAAATATTTCATTAATTAAAAAATTAACACATTAATTTAGCAATTAATGCAATAAACAAATGAATAAACAATAAATAACACAGGAAATGTATGCAACTCAGATACCATCAAAAGCTCATTATTAAAAAACGTAACCTAAAATATTCTGGCGCTTTTTGTAAAAAGTTCTTCTTTGTATTAATCGTTTAAAAATTAAGCCGTTTTAATAATTGTATGCATTAATTGTCAGTATTATTATTTAATTTACCAAGTGTAGCGTTTAAAACAATGAATTCCCAAGATTTAGAGCAATATTTGCAAAAATTACAAGGATTTGTGTTTGATGAAGGAGACATTGTATTATTTCCTATTAAATTGTTCTTTTCTTCAGAATTAACATTTGTTTGTTGCAGATAACGAGCAACGTTTTATGTAAAAAGTTTAATTTAAATGCAGCTGCTTGTCAGAAGTTACTCAAGCAATTTGTGAAAGACAACAAGGAGAAACTAGGTGTTTCATATGTTTTAGCAGGAAAGTTATTGAATGGTGGACATTGTGCTCTATCACATGTTGTTGCAAGCAATTTGAAAGCTAAAAAAGCCCAGTATGAATCCTGCAATGAGAGTGTTTACAGTGTACAGAAATCAAAAGATGTTGATTTGAATGCAATTGCTAATGTAGATGCATTGCTGAATAATTTAGAACCTATGTAAGTTTTATTTCGAATCCTTATTGTTAAAATTCTATATTCTATTTGCTACCTTTATTTTTAGAAAGGGATCAGTTACTTGTAAAAACGCCATTAGAAGAGACAATATTAAAGTTACTGTTTTGCCAGAAGTTAAAAGAGTGGGACCTACTGATAAATCAAAAGCCACGCATTTGTTTACTAATAAAAGTACACCAAAAGCTGCAAAGGATGTGAAAAAGGAAACTAAATCGCCTAATAAAGAAAAGACTGCTAGCAAAGAAGAAAAAACAGAAAAGAGCAAAAATAATACTAATAAAAATTCGATTAAAAGTATGTTTGCTGGTGTTAAACCAACTAATGAAGTTGTCCCAGTAAAAGAAAAAAAACCTGAAGTTATGAAGAAAGAAGAATGTTCTGATGCAGAAATGAAAAGTGATGAAGAAGTTGTTATAGAAGAGCCAACTACAAAGAAATCAGAGATTAAAAGCAAAAATCCAGGAAGCACCTCCAAAACTGACAAAAAGATGTCGAAACGTTCCAGAAAGGACACAAGTTCTGAACGACCTCAAAAAAGAAGAAAACGTATCGTAGAGAACAATGATAGTGAAGATGGTAAATCAAAATTTGATAATTTATTAATCAAAAATTAATAAATTTTCACTGAAAATCTGAACATTTTTCAGATATATTTGAAGATGCTGAAGAAGAAGATCATATGGAAAGCAGCGCAATCGTTGAATCCGATGAAGAAGAAGTACCAGTCGTGAAGAAGCAACCATTGGCTCCAATAAACAAAAGGAGGAAGCTTGTGGATAAAACGTACACTGATGAAGAAGGCTACATTGGTAAATATTATTTTTATTTTTTGCAATTAAAAAAATACATTCAAAAAAATTGTTTTTGTTTTAGTAACCAAAAAAGAATGGGTTTATGATAGCAACGCAGATGATGATGAAGAAGAAGAATTAGAGAACAAAAACCAAAATTCGCAAACGGCTAAACAGAAAGAAGTTGAAAAACCTAAAGAAAAAACGGTTAAAAAATCGGAAACTAAAGCTGGGAAAAAGTTAGCAAAAGCTGGTTCAGGAAATCAAACATCCATTATGAATTTCTTTAAGAAGAAGTAAAAGAAGTAATTTTTGTGGTAAACCATTATATTCGTTGTAAGCAGTACGTTTTTGTTTTTTAATAAAATTTCTTGAGATTTTTTAAATGCTTTGATCATTTACTAAGTACTTATTAGTCAATGCTTTGATGCTTTTTTATTCGAACAAAACCACTAGTTCCATCTGTTAGTCAGCTAAAGTAATTTTAACCAAAATATAACCTTTCAATTGATTGCGTCAGAATTTTTTGATTTGATTCGTCGTCGACGATGTGAATGCCAAAAACGAAATTCAGAAAGCTTGCATTCCCTGCAAAGGTTCTGGAAGTTTCTATAAGTGTTGTGCAACAACAAATCTTTTTTAGAAAACTAAAAATCCTCCACGGCAATGGATTTTTATAATTTTTTCAAAGGGTTTTTTGGGCTTCCCAATTCAGTTCCTCCGCATGATTTTTACAAGTAAGCATTAGTTCTACTTATTTCTAACATTGAAATACTATTTAATAGAAATATAAATATGCAAATAAATGTATTTAGGTATGAGGAATATGAGAAAGCTGATCCCAGAGGAGATTTCTACAAGGAACCCAATGATTCCCATAGTTTCCCAGATTTATTCTCCAATCCACATGACATGCATGAATTCTTTGAGCAACAGATGAACGAAATCATTAAATCATTTGGAATTATGGTACCAAACGGTCCTGATACCGACTCATTTTTTGGGGATCTTTTTAACCATCATCCAGCTTTACCTTTTCATGGTGGAAATGAACAACAGGAACCTTCTACCAGCTTAAGAGATCAATATTTGAAACCGGGATTTGATTGTCCTAGCAGTACCAAAACTGATAAAGATTTGGATGGCAAGTAAGTTAACAAATACATTTTTCCTTTGACATAATGCTAATTAATTAACCAAAATATTTTACAGAGTGGATATAAATGAAATAGACTCAATTTTAAAACAACCTGAGAAAAAAGATATGAATCTTGTGGTTCCATACAAAGAGCAGAGTCCTTTTAGGCACTTTTACGGGAAGAATATGACAACAAAAACCATTATGCATCCGGATGGAAGTGTGGAAACCACCACAACGGTCCAGGACAACGAGGGAAATCAAGAGAAAACAGTTACGCACAGAAATAAAGACGGCGAATATACAATTGTAACGAAAATTGATAAGGACGGACGGGAGGAACGCGAAGAGAGGTTCGTCAACTTGAATTCAGGCCAATCGGGAAACAGGAAGGATTTTCCTATGTTGAAATACGATGATAAGGACGTGGATAGTCCTTTGGACCGTGTGAAAACCTGGTGGTCCGATATTTTTAATAGCAATAAATAATTAGTAAATTTATTTATTTATTTATTTATTTATTTATTTATTTAACCCTGCATAAAAATGCCTAACAAATTGGTTATTTGGGTAGTCAAACAGATAAAAATGTACAGATCACTGTGCTAGGAATTCATCCACTGAGTAGCAGTTGAGAGATAATAGTCGTTGGTAAACCTTGTTCTTAAATATAGCTTCCGATGGGCAGTTTTCCTGAAAAGAATTGTCCAGTGAGATAAATTTATTATACAATTTTTTGCCCGCGTGTGAGGGGTCATTTTCATAGATCTTTATTTTTGCCAGGTTCGTGTCCAATGCATGGTTGTTTCTTAGAGAGTATGGTCTTGTGTCTCCTCTATTGAGGGTATGGTTGTATTTTCTGGTATACAGGATGGCCGAGTATATATATAACGACGGGATTGTTGCTATGGATAATTTTTGGAAGAGCGGTCTGCATGGAGTAGTCTTTGATGCTTTTG